>JASKGO010000591.1:0-67198 GCA_030556065.1 Holobus sp. GC000080
GAATACAATAACTTTGAAGTTGAGCAAAAATATTTCAGCCAGTAATTTAAAACTATATTATCATAAAATCCGTATTTTCATAAGAATTCAAAAAAATTGCTGCGGTATCCACAAAATCAAACTTTGATAAAAAAAATATGTTTTACCCTTATCAGTGACTAGTGTTACTAATTTTTTTAATAAAAAATAAATTAAAGTTTTCTACAGAACTGAAAGAGATGGGGAATTGAATCTGGTAGGATTTTAAAGCGATTTAAAGGGCTAATTAGAGAAAAAATGGCGAATTTTGTCCATGAACAAATCAAAATTAGAAAACAAAAATTTTTGAACGAATAAATAATTTATTATAAAGTGTAATCCATTTAACAACTTCTAGAAAAAATAATTTAAACATTTTTTTTTAACTTTCAGAAGTTTTGCTTTTCTTGAAAAGATTTTCTGGAATTTGTAGTGGATTAATACTGCAATCTAAATCAGAGTTACCCTAAAAACATATGAAATCATAAAACTGATGATTCTTCGATACTAAAACCCCTAAATATGCGTTACCTGAACTGAATCTCTCATGGCATAAGTCCTTTTGCCATTTGAAAGATTATTTATAAAAGAATTACTATGCAAATAGTCTTTTTCCGGTTTTAAGTCTTCTTGTTGCAAATCTCTTGCCAACATGGTCAATGTATAGTTCAAGAAGTCTTTAGTTTTTTCATTTAAAACTTTGGTAGGTTTTCCTTCAGATAAGCTGTACAATAGCTCATAGCAGTCTCTAAGATTGGTGCAATTTACAAATTATATTATTATTGAGTTATGTAAAGAGAAGAGAGATGTAATAAATAATTACCTTAAATTAATACCATCAATTATTTCATGTTCAGGTTCAAATAACATTATATATTTCAAAGCCCTTGTGACTGGATCTAGCACTGTGTGATTTGTTTTTTTTGTGACTGCATCAATCCACATTCCCAATGGACTCCCACTTATGTTTGATACATTTTTCGAGGCTTTTGTTTCATATTTTTCAATCATTGCTTTAACTTCTAATAATGATTTAAAGGGTATTTCATTGGCTACTGCTTCTAAGTCCACAGCACCATACTTTTTTAATGCTAAAAGAAGCTTTACCTTTTCATTTTGCAACCATTGAGACACTGGAAAGAAATAAAGCTTTATTTCAGTTCTAGTAATAATAAAACAGTACTTACTATTGATCCCAATGAATTTATTTATATGTGAAAATTAATTAATTAGTTAATACAAAACAGCTGAAAACCGAAAAATCAACTATCGCAGGATGATCGCAGGACGAAAAGTTTTTTAAGGTTAGAATCCTCAGAAACTTTTGTCGTTTGACATTTGACCTATGCATTTGACCGATTTAACCTCTGCGCAAAATATTGGTCACTGCTGTCAGTGTGTCGGTGTGTGTGTACTGTGTGATAGCTGAAGTTGAGTTGGTGTTGCAAATTCAGGTGTGGTTGGAGGATGTTTAGTTTAAGAATAAAATAATCTAATTTTGCTGAAAAAATTACGACAAACGTACACTAAGAATGGATGCTCAGGGGCGAAAAGTCATCGTTTGCGACAACGGAACCGGAGTAAGTACCCCCAGCAATGTTTTCCCTAGAGCCTCTGCAAACCAACAATTTTTCTTTCAGTTCGTCAAATGTGGTTATGCCGGCAGCAATTTCCCTGCACACATTTTCCCATCGATGGTGGGCAGACCCATAATTAGAGCCGTAAATAAAATTGGAGACATTGAAGTCAAAGTGAGTATTATTAAAGTTTCCCATCAATAATTTTCCCACACCAGTCATAACCCACAATTATACCACCTTAAAATTTCTTATTTGGTTTTTCTAGGATTATCATGTACAAGTAGGTAAACTGTAAGCAAGTGTTTTATGTTTGTGGTTTCTATAATTGTTCAACAACAAATAACTTGTATGTTTGTAATGATTTTGTTTTTCAAGTGTCTTATTACCCATAATACTAACAATGCCAATATTTATTTTTTTCATGCATATTATAAGGGAGTGGCAAGTACGCTTCCTGTAAGTGTTGAAAAAATGTTCAATTTGTGTCCTAAAAGTAGATCACGTTTTTACTATTATTTCTTGGCAGGATTTAATGGTTGGAGATGAAGCCTCAGCTCTTAGATCATTGCTTGAAGTGAATTATCCCATGGAGAATGGCGTTGTGCGAAACTGGGAAGATATGTGCCACGTCTGGGATTACACTTTTGGTCCCAGGAAAATGGACTTGAATCCCAAAGAAACAAAGGTTGCTTTTTATCCAATCTTTTTATATCTAATATAAAATTCATTAATGATAATTTATTGAATGTCTTTTGATGTTTTAGATATTGCTCACGGAACCCCCAATGAATCCAGTGAAAAATCGGGAGAAAATGATCGAAGTGATGTTTGAAAAGTACGGATTCGCTGGGTCTTATATTGCCATCCAAGCCGTACTCACATTGTACGCCCAAGTGAGTTGAATTTTCGCGCAATTTAAAGTTTAAACAAGACTGTTGACAACACATTATTTATATCAAAGGGTTTGTTATCTGGTGTCGTCGTTGATTCCGGCGACGGTGTGACGCACATTTGTCCCGTCTACGAAGAGTACGCTTTGCCTCATTTGACCCGAAGACTGGACATTGCCGGACGCGACATCACGCGTTACTTGATAAAACTGCTTCTGCTTCGCGGCTACGCGTTCAATCATTCCGCCGATTTCGAGACCGTGCGTATCATGAAGGAGAAACTCTGCTACATCGGCTACGACATTGAGACTGAACAAAGGCTGGCACTGGAGACGACGGTTTTGGTTGAGCCGTACACACTGCCCGACGGTCGTGTCATCAAAGTTGGAGGCGAACGCTTCGAAGCTCCCGAAGCCCTCTTTCAACCGCATCTGATTAATGTGGAAGGGCAGGGCATTGCCGAATTAGTATTCTCCACTATTCAAGTAAATACTTCTTTTTTCTTCTTTGTTACAGCTTTAAAGAAAATAATTTAATGGCCTATTTGAATCCGTTTACAAAAATAGGATTTTTCTAATGATTCCCGAATTATCCATAAAAATAATTTTTTTTTTTTTTTCGAAAAAACTATTTGACGAAGAAAAAAAGTAATTTTAAATAACAAAAAGCATTTTTTCGGATTTTAACGATATTGCTTTTTTTTTCTCTATGTAAAATAGTTTTCTTGAAAGAAATTATCAAAAATTTCGACAATTTTAAGTTATTTTTGGAATATATCTTGGGAACCAGGAGATATTTCTAATTTTTATAAAGATATATAAGTTGGTAGTTAAATTCTGCTCACTTTTGACTATTTAAGCGAATCTCCATCTATAAAATGGTAAAAGTTATCAATACAACCGAGTTGAGAATGTGGCCACCCTGTAAATAATGAATTTAAAAAATTTTGTTTTTCTTTTGTAGGCAGCAGATATTGATATGCGTTCGGAACTCTACAAACACATCGTATTATCCGGAGGCTCAACAATGTATCCCGGACTTCCCTCACGACTGGAGCGTGAAATAAAGCAGCTCTACCTGGAGCGCGTGCTAAAGAGTGACATTGATAAGTTGCACAAATTTAAGATTCGCATAGAGGATCCACCTAGGAGAAAAGACATGGTGTTCATTGGGGGTGCAGTATTGGCCGAAGTGATGAAAGACAGAGACACATTCTGGATGTCCAGACAGGAGTACGAGGAGCAGGGCTTGAATGTCCTCAAGAAGCTTGGTGCGCGCGCCGGATAGGTACTGTAAGTTTCTTTTTTTAAATGTATATTTTCCTTTTCCTTTTAAGCGATTATTTTTGTATTTACGTATAAGGTCCGGTACGACGTAAGTAGATCAAATATACAAACAATCATGTTTTTAGCAATTCCGAACGTTGTTAGCAAAGATTGATCATTTTGTTGAGTAATTACGTTCGTCTAAAGGTGCGCATTTATTAATTTACAATTGCTTTTATGTAAAAAGAAAATATAAAAGACCTCTTTTACATTTGTAATTATCTACTATTATACAATAAGCATAATTAAAGAAAATATAACTTGGATTTAGTTTTTTTTTTCTTGCGTTGGATCCAAAAAATAAACTTTTTCTTTGCAGCTTGCGCCTAAGATGATTAATTTTATTGGTAATATTTGATGTTATTAATGTTTGTTTGCAACAGACAAATATTTTCAAAATCTTGAGAGTATTATCTGTGTAAGTAATGGTGGGCCATCAATATTTGCAATTACATGTCAGTAAATCTGATCTTGTATTGAGTATTTGAGAGCAGCAGCATCTTTCAGGTGTAATTTTCAGGTGCAAAAGTGTAAAATAAGTTGCCTATGCATGCATTTTCATTATCCTTTGCGCTCCTTCGCATTTCCTTAAATTCATGGCCGAAAGCTCGCAGGATTCAGTCTCGTTTGTGTTTTAACGAGGAAGGAAACCGATGCCGATTTTCTGAAAAATTGCCATTCCAGGATGTTCAGTAAGATTCGCACAGTTCCTGTTGTTATTGCCTCTCGAAAACGTAAGTAGAAAATCAAAAGTTTCTAACCTCTTTACTTTGCTCGATTTTCGCATTTGAGAATCGTTTACATTGATTTACATCTACCTTCTACTCGTACTCTATAAACAAAACGTATTAAATTAAAAATCACACAAATTGAATATTTATGTGATATTCAAGTAGTGTAATACTCGTGCTAGAATTCTCCAGAAAAATGAATCTTGAGATATTGTTGCAAGAAATTAGTAGTGCTTTTGAGACTTCCAATGTGCCAAAGCTAGAAGAACTTATAACCGACCACAGCGTCTTCATAAAAGAAAATGGTTTGGAAATTCTACCTGCATTTGTCACAAAATTTACGGTGAAATTGAAAGAAAGCAATGACCATTTTAAGCAGTACTATAATTTGTTTAAAAGTTTAACTGAAAATTGCAGTGCAGACGATGTGATACTAACATTGCACAAAGAAATCACAGAAACCCAAGACCATGCTACATTTTTGCATTTGCTGGAGCCCTTAAAGAACGCCTTGTTAAAACTACCAGTGACCAAAGTGAATTACTTTGTTTGGTCCTTCGATGCTATACAAACATTTTTATATGACTTGCAAATGCTAAATGAAACTTCTGATAGTTCTGAAATAAATTCAGAAATGCCTGAGGAAGGTATTAAACAGTTGAATTTAATATGCGAACAAGTTGCGGATTTTTACATTGAAATAACGAATTATTTGCAAAATAGCCAACACAGTAATGTTCCACTGAAGTACATCATTAATTTATTTGGAAAGTCACTAATTGATCTTAGTGCTAGTAGCTTAAGTACGCTTAGGACTTCAATTGAAAGAACCATGGAGTTTGTTTTAAAGATATGCGACCCTTATAGATTTTTCGACGCCGATTATTTGCGCGAAATTTATACTGAAGATATGGAGATTAACAAAGTGGCCATTGGGCACTTTTTTTATTTGTTACGTATTGAAAAACTGGGTCTGGAAAAAACACCGAAAGTTTACACCGATGCGTACGTCTTGCATGGAATGTTGGAATATGTGATAGTCTTATTGAAACTCGATGAATCGTCAGCGACCGAAAAAGCCTTGCTTTTAGCTGAAGACGTAACGAATTTAAAGGGTTTAACTAGCGATTTACTGGATAATCCAATGCATTGTCGATTTAGTTTGATATTGTCTAACGTTATTCATTACAACAGCGAAAGGCCGAACAGAATGAAAGCCTTGGAAGTTATGAAACAGTACATACTGTCCTTTAATAACAAAGGCCGTTGTTTGCTGATAACAAACATATTCCATGGATGCAACCAGAGTGGACTGATGGGCTATTTGATTACTATGTACAAAGACCTTCTGGTTCATGAGTTCAAGAGCCAGGTAATGGATGAATTATTCGTAGGGGAGAAATTGGCTTGCGTCATAAGGCAATTTTGCTATTTGCCCCCGAGTAAATTCGACAATTTGGTTCAACATGCCGATCATATTGTGGCAGCCTTAAATTTGCTTATTTATCATATTAAGAGGGACCAATGTTCAAATATCACCGGCGTGCAGTTTTTAATTACGGAAATTAAGTCGCAATTAATTGCACCGCTGAAAAACGCTTTAGAGAGTTCGAAAAATGAGTGCGATTTGTGCATTAAAGATATGGAAAAAAGAATTGCACATGGAGATGACTCCGGTGGGAAGAAGGACGCTAAAGTTTCGGTGATGGTTTCCGGACAAGAATTACCCAGTGGTAGTGTCGTGGAGAATTTAAATATTTTGAGATCGTCCATGACTGCTTTGAGTTTAATTGAATTGGTACTTTGCCGATTACTGGAATCAATCGAAATATAATGTGAAGTTGTTTCTGTTTTTGTTTTTGGGATTAATAAAAAAATCTTTATTGTTTGTAATTGTGTAATAATGGATTCAGTTATTCTCATTTATGAAATGATTAGTTTCCGTGATTTATCATTTTTCTAATTTTTAATTTTAGTTATTATCTATTTTTCTAGTTGATTGCAGATTCATTAAAAGGTTTTTTCTGGAGCTTTTCGTGTTTTTCATGTATTGCTTCATTAACAAAAAATTGCTCATTATGATTCTCAATTGCGAAATAATTTATAAAATTAAATGTTACGAGCAACTTTTCAAATTTTCACTAAAATTAAAGTGATTACTAAAGCACTAAAAAATAAAATATATAAAATTTAGAAATTCAAATATTTTTGTAAGCAAATAGAACTATTTTTGTATTTTCTTAGTACTTGGATTAGCAAACTTAGGAACCAGCGCAGTAACATTAAACGATGCAAAAACGTCCGAAACCAGCGCCGGATATGAAGATAAAATTAAAAACCAAATATTAGAGGCTTCCCTGCCATTCGTACAGCAATATGGATGGACCAAAGAAGCCCTGTCTGCCGGGGCAAATTCCCTTGGATATCCAGGTGTATCCCACGGGATGTTCAGCAGAGGCGGCGGTGATCTCGTCATCTTTTTCCAGAAATCATCAAATACCCAATTGTACAACTTCATGAAAAAGGTTTAAATGTTAAGTTATCAGCGGTCGCAACAGATTATTTATAAATTTGGTTTTACAGCTTTCGGAAGATCCAGAAAAGAAAACCATTGCACCTACAGAGTTTGTGGAAATTGCATGCAAAGAGAGGCTCTCCATGACTATTCCGTACTTGAGCAATTGGCCACAAGCGATTGCCATAATGTCTTTGCCGCCGAACGTACCCACGGCTCTGGCCACTCTTCTTACAATGGTTGATGATATTTGCTACTTTGCCGGAGACCGATCAACAGATGTATGCACTTTTTAACCATTTTTGTTTTATTTTTTATTTCTGGATATGTTAAAGAGGAGTTTAAATGTTTGTTTTTAGTTTTGTTGGTATACTAGACGCATAGGAGTGGCAAGTGTATATAAAACAAGTGAATTATACATGCTCCAAGACAAGTCAGCGAATTATGAGAAAACGTGGGCATTCCTTCACCGGTGTCTTCGCGACGCCAATCAACTAAACGAACTTATTTCCAGTAGAAGCGGATCGCGCTCAATACCGAAAGATGCCATCTCAGGGGCCTTCACGACGGTATGTACTCATCAATTTGTTATTTAATTAAATATTTTGCTAATTTTAAAATATTCTTTATCAAACAGGCACGAAATATTCTGGGTTTAAATAAAATGGTATGATGACCAGTTACCATTAGCTTAGCGATTTTATCGATACCAAAAATTGTGTATATTTTAGTAGAATTCGTTATTAAATTTGATTATTTAATAATAATTATTATGTACATTTTGTGCAAAAGCATCATTAAAAAAATGGTTTATAATGATGAATCTTACACATACTGTTGGCCTAATCAAAGAGCACTTAATTAAAGTCAGTCATAGTTGAAGCGGCGTCTGCCATCGAAGCGGAATCCATATGCGGCCGCGTTTCTCGCATCGACCAGTGCTGGATTGCGATGCTTGTAGAAACTGCCGTGCGAATGGGCAGCGCGAGATGAACCAGTTTCGTCGCCGCCAGCATAGAAGGCCTCGAAGGTGCCGTGTCCCGTTGTCTCGTTCTTCTCCTCTGCCGATTCGCAAGAACAATGCCACAATAACAATAAACTTATCGCTAAGTAAAGGGTGAAACTCGATAACTGCCACATCTTTCGTTTCAGTCGTTACTTACTGCTGCAAAGAGCACGATTTTACTTTCCAAATGTGCACTTTCTCTTTGTCTTATGCGAAGGTCATGTTGAGAACTTGGGAGACTTGCCGAGATTATTATTTTGATTTGAATTTTAGTATTTTCGCCTTTTTATGCTCTTGTTTCTTCTTATTCAGGCGAATTTTCTTTTTAGCGTGCAGTTCCGGATCCGTAACCGCCAATTGAACTTTTTGTCTCTTCCGTTCGGCTCTTCTTACGAACAGGTCTTTCTCAACCGTAGCAACCAGTGATTCGTATTGATCTCTAGGCACTTTACTCTTTACAATTGTCGTGACTTCTTTTGCCAAATTGATTATCGCTTCGCAATCTTTTTCCTTAGTTATAATTTCTCTAAGTAGCGGTTGCATTAATTGTTGTAAAACTGGCTGAATGTTCTTCATATCGAGAATGGTGAACATTGCTCCTATTAATTTAAACAGCTCTGTTCGAACTACGAAACACTTTGAGTTCTCGATGATTTCCATGTTGATCTGCTTCTTCATTCTGTTAACGAACCACAAAAGGTTCAGTTTTTTCTCTTTGGTATCGATAGACACAAACTGCAGAACTCTAGCCAGAATTAACAAATTTTTGATCACTTGTTCAGCCATTTCCGCTTTGATACTGTCCACTTTTAATTGAGCGAATAAATCTAAACCTAGAGATTTTACTGTTACCGAGGCATCGGCATAAGGATATTCTACCGACTCTTCGTTATTGTTTTCGATTAGCGATGCCAATTTGCGAATGTCAATAGTTGCCAAGACGAATCCCAAAAACTGGGCCGCACCTAATCGTACCCATTCGTGAGGGTATGCCAACAATCCTTGAATCCTGCTAGCCAATTCTGAAATGTCCTTAGTTCTTTTGAGAAAACCAGGGCAATATGTACATAATTTAAGCATGGTTTGTAACAACTGATATAAGTGATGATCATTAACGCGTTCTTTGTTAAACCCTTCATCTTCTTTGGGTGCTTTAACAAATTTACCAGGTTCGTCATTACCGTCCGAAATTCCAAATTGCGACAGAATTAAAGGCATAAGTGATTCAATTCTGGGTTCAAATAGTCCTTCCTCTACGACTATAATCAGTCCGCACAATTGGGCCGCTAATTTCCGATGTGTTATCTTTTTATCTTTGAACCATAAAAGAATCATTTCAAATAACGGATCTCTGTCGGCTTTGTTGAGACGTTTTAGTAGTTCGATGATACATTTACCGGCCATTTTTCTACAACTAGCCACATCATCATTGCTTAATTTTATTCCTATACTAAGAAAAAACAGGGCGGAGAATTCTTGCAGGATTTTCTAAAACAAAAAAAAACCTTTTTAAAACTTTTACCACAAAATAAAAGCTAATAACTTACGAGTGGAAATGTTGCAATTAGTGTCTGAAGCATTTCGAAAGCTGATTCTCTACCGGATTGAAGTTCGTAATCCAAATTGGTTAAATAGAATCCTACCAATGTTTCCAATTTCTTCTTTAATGGATAATCCATTAGGTAATGATGAAATACAATACGCGATTGCTGGCGAATATGTGGCATCTCTGATGTTATACTCAATTCAGCCACTTTTCTCATTATTTCGTATAATTCAGGGGCTACCAATTTCCTGTTAATTATGGCTTTCAATAGACCGAATGCCGTTGCTTGTCGCTCATAATTATGCAAATCTTGTTCGATGTACGTTAACAATATTCTTAATTGATCGTTACTGATAACGTAATATTTAACATCTCTTAATATTGTAGCCATAGTCTAAAATTAACAAACTTTAGTTTTTTAAATTATAAATTGATGCCAAGTAATTACCTTAAAGGTAGCAACAACTAAATCAAAATTGTCGCCCTTACGAAGACCACTGGAAGCGTATTTGTGCAATATCCCAAATAACGACTTCACAATTTGTTCGATGTTTTTGGTAGTTGATGGTAATTCGTTTTTCAAAATCCATTCCAAGCACTGGACTGAATTGGTATTTACCTAAAGTAATAAATAAAATTTAAAAAATAAATATTTTTTGTACATTTTTAAATAAAAAAAAGTAACTTACTTTAACGTGCGGCATAGACAAACAAGACATCAATATATCGACAGATGGGTCCATCAATGGTTTATGTTCTTCTTCATTTAGCAAATCGCGTCGCAGAAGAAGATGCAAAACTTTCAAAGCAAATTCTATGATTACATGCGAATTAACGTGCATGTTGATGGCCACAGTTGGGACTTTATTAGCGGTTCTTCTTGTGGGTGGTTTTGGAATTATATAAGAATCAGTAGTTGTAGTCAATTTTTTATTTTTAGTGCCTGGATCCTTAATTTTTGCTTTTTCCGTCGACGCATTCAGTTCAGTATTAATCAATAGAATCGAAAACTTGACCAGACCTTCAGTATTTATAAACTTATTAGCCACTAAGCCCAACGAAATAAATTTTAGACATTCTTCTGCTTTTTTAACCATTTTGAAAGAATGTGTAAACAAAACTTCTTTTATAGGCGCCAAAAGATCCAGTAAACATTTCTCTGTGATATGCTCAGCTAAAATTTGCAAAGTATCGAAACTTTTGTTACTTGCAGCAGTCGCTTCAACAGTTTTACTGCCTATTTTCTTGATTTCTTTTTCTTCAGATAGAATACCAAAAATATCCAATTTGCACATATCTAGAATTGTAATTAAAACATTATCTAAATGTCCGGGCTGGTAAGTCGGTTTCAGAGTGCTGAGCACTGCATGCACAGTAAAAACCAGCACATGCATTTGGTATCCTTTGAAGGGTAGTCCTGAAATTTCTCTCAAAAATACGCCTAGATAATCAGGACCAAGAGTCAGCATAATTTTTTGCATCGTCTGTCTTGCCATTCTTCTCACACTTTCCAATTTTGATTTCAAAAACGTGCACAGTTTCATAATCAAACCTGGTAAATTTGAATCCAGGATTTCTTTGGGCATTTGTTGAAATAGTTTAACAACCGCCAAAACTATGGGAATGCGCAATAAATCTTCTTCTTCGGTTTCTTCAGCTGTGTGCCGTTTGCCAGTAGCTTTGTGGATATGGTCCGACTTTCTAACAGCTAGGACTCTATTTAATTGTGGAATTAACACAGTCTTAAAAATTCTGATAACTCTTAGGGCAGCAGATTTATTTAAAACCAAATAGCAATTTGATTTTTCTTCAGTAACTTCATCCGGAATTTCCATTGCATTAGATTCTTCCTCCACTTCTTTTTCAAAATCATCGCCCTCATCATCTGTTGACAATTCAACTTCATCATCTTTATTTTCATTATCATCTTCCTTTTCCTTTAATGTTTCCGCTTCGGCCTCTGGCAACATCTTTTCTTCATTATCAATTTCCATAGCAGCGACGGTCTCTGCTTTACTTAAATCAAAGTGATAGGCATCTATAATGTGCACTACAATTTTGATGGTCTGCTTCTGGTATTCGAAATCTCTCATCAGTTTCTGCAGATAATTCTTCAGTAACAATTCGTAATAGTGCCAGGGTAAACTTTTGGCAATACTTTCGAAGGCATCGCACACATTATCAATCAACGAATATTTCTTAATAAAGTCATCGTTACTCAAATAATGCGTAATTATCGGTATCAGGAATTGTGTTAAAGTACGCACATTAAGTCTTTTTTCATTGTCAAGTACTTCTTTAATCTTTAATATAGCTCTTCCCTGGCGATGCAATTGCAAATGAACCAAATTCTCAAAAAAGTCTGTCTCCAAATCGTCCTTGTTGGAAAATCTATGCAAGTCTTTCAAAATTACATGATGTTCAAACGATTCTCGAGCTAAATGTCCCAGCAATGAAATGCATTCACTACGCATGCTGTTTTTAAATCCACTTTTGATTAGCGGTAACAAAGTGTCTTCCAGTATGAAATTTAAATCCGCTCCTTTAGCTTTATTTATAAAAGAGGACGAAATGAGCTTTATGTAATGCGATGAACTGTTCTTCATAGATAAATCGTTTTCGTGTCTCAGAGAGTAGAAGCAATGATAAATCAACATCAAAGTCATGTCCAAATCGATTTCATCTTGTTTCAAAAGTTCTTCGACGCGTTCAAAGGCGCGTAATCTGCGATCGTAATTTGGTTGATCAATCCATTTGGAATCATAGGAATTCAACTCTGTTAGAATATCCTGAATCAGTTTGAC
The DNA here is from genome assembly GCA_030556065.1 of Holobus sp. GC000080. Classification (NCBI taxonomy): domain Eukaryota; kingdom Metazoa; phylum Arthropoda; class Insecta; order Coleoptera; family Staphylinidae; genus Holobus; species Holobus sp. GC000080. Next base: position 12,416 of record JASKGO010000591.1, read on the forward strand.
TTCCGGTGAAATTTTGGCAATAGTATCCAAAATTTCGCAAAGTTGTTTGCGACAAGTGGTATACTTAACAAATCCAAATAGAGGTGCAATTTGTTTTAAATGTTTCTGAGGATTCGACACATTTTTCAGTAAATTATTTATGATCACCAAAAAGCTTTGAACATCTTCTTCACGCGGCATTGACTTTTGCACTTTCAACTTCAGCAGGTTTAGTATTAGTTCCAAAACCGAGTCGCACAATTCGGAATCCCAAACCAAATCGGACATTCTCAAAAGAATATCAAGTTCTCGCCCAGACAAACCTCTTTTTTTCTTCAAAGATGACTGTTTTATGACCCGCAAAATATCGTGCAAATGCGGCAACAATATTTTGCTTCCGTAATTAACAACAATGTTTGATTTGTATTGTTTCAAACTTGTAGCATCAATATTCAATATCGAATCCACCATAACAATTTCTTCGCCCATATCCACAGTAAGCTTTAAGAGGTTGTTCACCATTTCCATTACAAAGTTCATAACAGATTTGTGACTTTTCGGTGATTGCAACAAATTGATAACTTTTTGCAGGGGATTATTTAGTTCATCATCTTTAAATTTCACCAGCAGTGGGAAATATTTCGGATTATTTGCCCAATATCCAAACAGTTTCAATAAAGCCGTTGGACTGTGTATGCCTTCGATTTCGAATTTTCCCAAATTTGGCCAAATAAACATATCGAATACAGCGTTTATCTCCACTGCACTCCATGGATAAATAAACCTATTGAAAAATAATCCCAACAGTTGAACGGACGATGTTCTTAAAGTCTTCAAGATTGCTTGGTATCCAACATGGACTTCGCTACTTTTCAAAAGTGCACCTTTCAAAAATGCTCCTATACACAGCAGTATCTTCAGCAAGTACGATAAAACACTTGGCTTCATCAAATTTCCGAAATGTTCGAATGCAATCGCTATCAAATTGAGCATGCTTTGAAGTCTTTTAGGCGGCACAAATTTTTCCAAATCTAAATTGCCAATAACTCCGTTCACCAGAGACAAATGATTGTCCATAAGATAAGGATCGAAAATGCGGAAAGCCATCTTCAAATAAATGAGAATTTCATCCACAGTGCATCCAGCGATGAATCGCAAAATAAGATTTCTTCTTTGTTGACCACCGGCGCTTCCTCCTAATCTCATCGTCATTTTTCCATAAATAATTTTCAATATTACTGGCAACAGGTCTTGCCGGTGTGTTGGTTCAATCACAGAGCTGTCCTCATTGAGTTTAAACACTGTGAGTTCGTGTTTTAAATTTCTTTCGTCGATTATATTGTACAAATTAGCCGAATAAGGCTGTAGAAAGTTATACTTATAAGTCATCAAACAATCCAGTGCCACTTTTTGCACTTCCTTGTTTCTGTGCGCGAGAAACTCATAGTACATGTTGCGCATTTCGGGTTCTTTGTATAGAGACTTCGGATTATGAAATTTACTGAATAATTGCAACTGTTGCACTAGCAATCTTAAAGAATAATTTTTAGCTAATATAAAAAAAAAAAAACAAAATGTGTTAGCTGAACTTACCTAACTTTAGTCCTTAAATTTAACTTAAAAACGGGCAATGGACTCTCCTCTGAATGATCATCTTCAATTGTATCTGCGATTTCCTCCGATTTTTGTTTGATATTAAAAGCGGTAGACATATCGGTATTATAAGATAGATACTCCTCACTGAAACAAGCAAAGCAATTTAGTAGAGTCATAATAATTTAAAAATTGTAGCACTTACTTAACAAAATTCAAGAATAAATCCACCAAATCACGGTTTTTCGATTCAGCAACATGAGAAAACCGTAACATGGCTTTCCACAAGTGCGCCCTTTGATTCGGAAAATCTGGTTTATCGTTCAATAAACTTGCACTGGAAAACAAATCGTTAAAAAAATCCAAAGTCCAATTTCCCGCGATTGTTTTATCCAAAGAAGTATGATTTGTTTCAGCAGTTTTTGATTCTTTTAAAAGTTCCAAGAAGACTGTCCAAAAAATACTGGTCTCCATTTCATTCCCTAAATTTCCGATTATTTCCACCAAAGGATCCCAAAGTAACTTGAAATTTATGTAAAGTGCACCACATAAATAACGCAGAGGAATTGTTGTAAAATGTGTCCTCTTGCACATCTCCATTTGTACTTTATCCGGATTAAATTTGTCAAGTAACAGCAGTTGATTCCTGTAGGTTTCCACTTGAGATAAAGTGCTTTCCACTTGATTGCAAACACTAAATACTTTGAATTCTTCATTATTTTCCGATGAAACTTGAACTGTTGCTTCGAATAATGAATAAATTCTGGATGTAATTAGCCTCAACTAAAATAAGAAATTGCTTGGAATTTTTGAATGTTTTGCATGTTATTTAAATTTTTAATTACCTGGCGATACGGAGAATTGAAGTTGGTGCATAATTCTTCATGAAGCATCATAAGAGTATTCAAATTTACAATTTCCGTTGATGAAATTAAATGACTTAAGCATAAGTTTAGTGTTTTGAGGCCACTGACATAATTTGGATTTTTGCAAAGCGGAAGAATCGATTTTAAAATTGCATCGAAATTATTCCTTAAACTTTCTGTAGTATCATCCATGTGCAAAATACATTCGATGGAATTTAGCAATAAGAAAAGCGTTTCTCTGGTTTTATCAGAAACGTTTTTGAGGTCCTCACAAAATGTAAGAATATTTTTCATCAGTGTTTCATTAATGCATTTGTTATTTTTCAAATGAGGAACTATTATGAGACTGCACAAATATCTATTTACCGAAAAATTATCTTGTATTTGTATATTTTCAGATAATATTGCCATAATTTGCTCATTATTACTGCCGAAATTGAGCAAATAAGGTTTCCAATGAGGAGTTTCTTGTGTATAAGTCAGGGGAGCTTTGAAAAGAACCGTTTTTGTTAACAAGTTCAAACAGGTGTCGTCTAAATTACTGTCGACGCACAATTTTAGCAATTTCGGAAGTATCAGACTTTCAAACAAATTGCAACTAAATGTGTTCCCCATGAAATACAACAGCAAATCCGCATCCAGCAAAGACATCAATTGATTAGTCAGAAAACAGGAATCTTCCTGTTGAATTTTTACAAACTTCGATAGGAGCAAAGTAATGGACAATTTAGTAATATTAAGTTTGACTTCTTCTGGCAACTTTTCTAATTTGATGATGTTCAAAATTTGCTTTGTTAATATTTTAGAATCGATGGCATTCGCACCATTTTTGTGATCAATAAACTGTTGCAATAATAAGATGATGTAGTTTAAAGCAGTGGAGTTTCTTTCATTTTCCGCTATTTTTTGTTGATTGCATTTCTCCAAATTGTTGCTGATTACACTCCACACAAATGGTAATGAGTTTGGACTTACGGAACTTGTGATATTGTTAAATAGTTCCTGCATAACATCAAAAAGAACATCTTGTGGTGCATCTGGATCCCAGAAGCTCTCCAAGAAAATTGGAAGAATACTTGTGGAGCAGCTATGAAACAAACCGGAAACACCTTTGACGATTTCAAATAATAATTTTCCACAACCGGAGCTTCCCTAAAATCAAATTTTGAGTTAATAGAAGTATTGTTTAGTTTCTACGAACAAAACTTACATCTTTGTGTTTCTTTACACTTTTAACAATGAGAAAAAAATACGGTTTAAAGTTTTTCACTTTTCTCGAGACAAAGGCAAAACTTTCGGCTGCGAAATTATTCACATATGATGGATATTCCAATGATAACAACGGAAACAGCGCATTGAAAATGTTAACTATATCATTTACAATGGGTTTCCACAAATATTTAAATAAATAAGCCAAACAGTGAAACAACCACTCCAAAACATCAGTGTCTTTCACAGTCAGTAATTCGATTAGTACCTCCAAGAACTGATAAAAATGTTTATAAAAATCAGCTCTCAAATCATTTGCCAAAGCAACCACTAAGCTAAAAAATTACCAATTACTATAATTAAAATATCATGCAGTCTTGGTACTTACTCCAAAAGTGGTTGCAGTGATAAAGGGTTTTTCAATCTAAGATGTTTTATTAAAACAGAGACAATATTGTCTTTGTTGTGCAATAACTGTGGCAATGTAATGATTTGATGTACTTGAACATCAGATTTAAACTGATTGAATGAGTCAGTTAAATTAAGGGTGCTCCATTTTTCTACAGTAGCGGCGAAGATACACTTTTCTGCGTCCTCATCTTCTTCTGTCTCATATCTGTGACCAACTTTGTGAAATATGTCCACATCTATGTTGTTAATGCGATCAGCAAATTTCACAAACTGAAAATTTTCAATTTTGTAACTGTTTTAAAGGGGAGACTTATTATACAAATACCTTAAAAACATTTGTGCTTTTGTGTCTGGCCGATTTGTTCTTCATGTTTGGCACTAAACACGTTAATTATTTATTAATTTAATTATTTTCTGATTTTATTTACAACTCTTTTTAAACACGTGTATTTTTAAGGTTGTGTTTAGTAATAAACGTTACTTAGGTTGCATATATTCCCAAAAAACTGTTGCCATGGTTACTATTAACAATGTTTATTTATTTATGTTTTATCCATTTCTTTTATGATCTAGGTGTTATCAGTGGTAAATTAATTAATTCCACTAGGTGTTCGTGTTGTGTAATGTATTGTATCAAAGGGATTTCATTGGTAATGTGGTGGTAAGTAATTTAAAAATTTATCTTTACTTTAGAACCCGCCATGTTTAAAATAATTTCATTTTACGTAACGATAGTATTTAATAATTAGTTTTAAGACTGACAAGGCCTTTATGTTCAATAATAAAGAGTTCAAATATTAATTAAAAAAAATGACACTATTAGAAGTACGACATCTTTAATTAAATTTAAAAAAAAAATAGCTTTTCAACGAAACTTTTCACACTTTGTATATTTATTTATAAATGCAAGATACAAAAATATTTATAATTAGGGCAACGGCCACGGTAAACCTGAAAAATCAACTGGTCCTCCCAATCCTGCGTCCGCTTCCAGTAAACTCATAATTACAGCCATTGCAGCCTCGTCATTGCCATCAGTTGCGGCACTGTTACTGGTGGCATCCCTCAAATTCACCGAGTCATCGATAATATTCAAAGCCCGGCTTTCACTTGCCGGTAAAGTGACCACTGGTCCGCCTAAAATAAGTTACAAATGTATTTCAAAATAACATTTCTCTAAAGCGCAAATTATTCGCAAATCGCAATCCCAACAACGAAAAAAACTAAGGATGCTTCAACTTACCAGGATCCGATAAGTTAGTTAATGAAATATTTTCTAAATTTTGAGAATAGTGCGCATCGTTTCTTTGGAATTGCATCACAGTGTTGTCCACATTGTTGGACAATACATTGGATGGGCATTGTATACTGGTTGATATTTGTGCCTACAAAAAAAAAAATTAGTTGTGAAATAGAAAAATTAAATGTAGATAGGGGTGGATCTTTTTACATCTGGCATTGTTACAAGAGACGATTCGGGTTCCGGATTTGGAGATCCATCTACTGATGAAGCGTCGCTTTGTCTTTGGGTGTCTAATACTTGTTCGGCAATCTGTTTTCCTATTTTGCTGGCCTCAACATGGTCGTGAATTCTTTGCATATCTTTATTACCTAAAATTTTTAATTATTATTTTAAATCATTTGTACAGAAAAAAAGTTATCAAATTTTGTTTCATTTTTAGTTTTAAATTTGACAACATTTTTTATTACTGTTCAGACTTCAGAGGAACAAAATTCAATAATCAGAATTGCAAGAACTTGTATAAAATTGATTTTATTACTATTGATTTTTATTGTCTTTAAGTTTTTAATTTAGTTTTTTTTTTTTTGTTGAGGTATAATTGTTACCAAAATGACCAGAAGTGAGACTTTTTTGAAAAGAAAACATCATAGAAAAAGTTTATAAAGTCTTTATCTTTATAGAAGAAAATGAAACTAATTGAAAAAAAAGTAATTAAATTGTCCCCAGTACTTACTTTGAGCGAAATAATCGTAATTATCCCTAAAGTTGTCGTTTCTTTCGGCCGTACTTTCCACGACTCCTGAATCCATTCTAAGCAACAAATTGTAACTTTATTAACAGTTTTCCTTAACAAAAAATAAATAAAATAAAACCAAAAATAAATACGCACAGTATCAAATTGTTCTTCGCCACTACGCATTCCACCTCTTTGGTCCACGGATTTTTAAAAGCTTTCCATTCGCTTTGAAGACGAATAAAACCATCATCTTTGGTTCGAAATCGATAGATTTTCGTCGTGATCACTGTATTCGGATTCTGGAGGGCATTCTTGTGGTACTCGCATATATGAGCGACATCATCCTGGTGGTAATATTCGTACATGCTGGTGCCCAAGAGTTCCTGCGGGAGAAAACCTAAAACCAATGTCGCCCGTTGATCGACGAACAAGAATTTCCCATCCATCGCGTGTCTGGAAGTGAACTGTATTTGTTTCACGTTCATATGTTGCGAATAATTGGAAGCTATGGTGGAAATGTGTGGCAGAATCCGTCCGATGGCGACCAAACAGGACAAATTGCACGAATCGCCTTCTCCTTCTTGCTCCTCCTCGCCCAACTTGGCTGGAGCCCAGGATTTTAAGTAGCCGGTGCAATGGATCACGTTGAATTTTTTATCTGAAATTCCAAGTTTCATTCAATCAGAAATGCTGTCTTTTTAAACGAATCTTTTTTGACAATTTCCAAGTAAATTTTAATGCTCAAATTTAATTATTTTCAATTGCATTGGAAAATATTGTCAACTTTGTTATTTAAAATGAAACGCATAAATTTTTTTCATAGTTTGTTTGCTTCTTAAGAATAAAACTAAACTATTTAATTTCAGTTAACGTAAGTAAACTATTAATGCAAAAAAAAGTAATGAAAAAAAAAGATTTTTTTAATAACCGGAAGAAAAGATGTTTTCTTAAATAAGTTAAAAAAATTACCGAAACTTTGCTTGTTCTTCCTGCGATGGCACCCAGTTGTGGTGTCAGCTTCTTCCTTGATTTTGGCAGAAATTTTACATTTCATACGGCAGAAAAATGATCTTCGTGCGCCGGGGCAAAGATTTGTTGTGGGCGGTAGATCCGCTTTAACAGGCAGCATGGCTTAAAAAAAAATTAATTGAAAACAATTGTAAATTTAAAAAGAATATTTGAAAGTAATCAAACTAAACTTTTTTCATCTTTCATTTCTTACTTTTCGCATCTATTAGTCGTTCTCTTGGATTTAAATCAGAGGATGAAAGTTGCTCCTTCACCTTGGCCACATCTTTAGGATGCAAAATATCAAACATGCTTTGTCCAAGCAGATCTCCCTTAAAAGTAATTTAATAGAAAAAAAGTGAATTAAAAACAATTTTTATTGTGAAATTTACCTGAGTGTAATTTAATACTTTCGACACAGATTCCGAAACGTAAAGAATCCTTCCTCTGTCGCATCCCACAACGAATAAAAATCCATCGGCAGCCTGAATTTAAAAATATTAAATTTGCACACACAAAAAAAAATCTCAATCTCTTTTTATGCAATGTGAAGAAGAAGAAAACTTACTTGTAACACAAGATGCTTCAGTTCTTGATCCGAGAGAAAAGAGGGTTTAAATTGTCCCTCGGCATAAGAAGTAACTGAACCCCTTATGGTTTTTAAATGCTGTACGGCCATCCGAAGGACCGTGAGTTTATCCAGTTTCCTGGACATGGCATTGCACATAGGGACAATCGAGGATAATTCGGTAATGTAAGTGTTCATCTTGTCCCTTCGACGTTTTTCTATCTCGCTGTGGTTTTGTCTGTAAAAATTACATCATTAATAGAAATATGCAGTATTACAATTAACAATAATACTAATATAAATAACAGTTACAAATAGAAATAGATATAAATATAATATATCTAGTAAATACTATATTTTCTAATAACGGCATTGTAACCTTCTATGGTTGATATTACTAATGCAATTATAATTAATGCGAAAATGCATAATAGTTGTGACTTTCATTCATTCACCGTTATCTAATTATAAATTATAGTACGAAAACTGCGCACTTATTGTAGTTGTTTTATGTAAATTGCATAATATTACTTCACTTTTTTTTTCTTATACAATTTTTTTATATATTTTAAATATACTTTTTTTTTATAAATTTGTTTCGATTAATAGTGAGATATTTTTTTAATTAAATTCCGGAAATGTTTTTAGACATATACAGGGTATAGAAATGTACAACCATGATTCAGCTAATTAGGTAAAAGTGGATAGAATCGACTATTTTTTTCTGTTCATTTTAATTATTTCTAAATATATTTTACATAGGAAAAATACAGTTTTTATAAAATATTTTTTTAATTGCAACCTATTCATTTGTGATAGTTTAAATGGGGCTTTTCTTTTTAGAAAAATAAAAAGCCCCATTCTTTTTTTTAAATTTTCATTTTTCGAATAAAAAAGTAATAAATGGGTCAATCCATTTGAATGAAATTTCTGTTTTCACTAATTTAATTAATAATTTTTCGATCTAATTTTCAAAAAGTTATATTAAATATTACAAAATTTATTCATTAGGGTTCAATAGATTCTATAATTATTATATTGAATTCGAAGTAAAAATGCTGGAGATTGGTTCATTATTTTACAAATGGCAACTTTTGAAAGCCGCCGCTGAAATTTTGAATGTTTAAAAAAAAACTTTCATATTTCTAAAAGTTGTTAAGATTTAAAAATAGGGTACCAAACAACTTTTGTTTGACGGCCTATTTAACAGTCAATCAGTGATGCAATCTGTATAACTATTTTTTCTATAACTTTGCAGTTTATTTGTTTTTCAAAGAATCGACCGTTTTTATATTTAACTTTAATTTTAACCCGACAACTTTTACATCTATTCGCAAAATTTAATTTATAACTGTTTTTTTTTTTAATTAATAGTAAACTCTATAAATTAATCTTTGTTATTTAACAGTTATTCTTTAAATGTCAATATGAAATTAATCACTCTGTAAAAACAGTCATTTTATTCTAATTTCTAAATATGCATTACTGTTTGACCTTGAATGCAAATCTGGCTCATCGGGTAGGGCTTCTAAAACTATTATTTCACAATGCTAAATTACTATACTCGTAAATATATTAAATATGCATTTTTTTCATGTGTACTCGTACAGCAGCAGAATTTTTAAATAATATTAATTTTTATTAATTTTCTTGGCCAATTCCCACCAGCATTTCTGCTGAAAAAAAAACTTACTTTTTGCTTTCATGAGGAGTCTTGGAAAACTTTAACATTCCCGTTTGTTGGGAATCTTTGTCGAATTCGTCGCTTGTTTCCCTAGAAAACAAACAAATGTTACTCTATTTTATAACGATATACCGGACTTAATTAAAATTAATAATACAACTTGCTTAAGAATCACCACAAGTGTGTACCAACGCTATTTCTTAGGTGCTATTGAAGGGTTAATTAATATTCGGAGAACAGTTTTAAACAAACAGTTACGTAAACGCGGTATGTGATTGCCACTTGCCACTTGGAGTGACTCCTTTAGATGGGCTTCCTTCATCTTTGAGGTACCGAATGTAAGAAATTACCCTTTATGGCAATACTGGCAATGGCAATTGTTATGCAACTGTGCTGTTATAGGTTTGGTAATTAAAAAGGGTATAATTTATATTTTAAATATGAAAATAAGAAAAAATAAAACTTTCTTTTTTCTTTTTGGATTTTACTAAATATCTGCATTTACAAATTCCAATTTAATGATATTCGTGTAGTGTAAGCTCTAAACTCCAATTGGAAGATATCTCAAGGCAATTATGAGCTCGACTGTGGAGCGGTATTGGTAATTAACGGCTAGATTAATTAATTGGGTGCTTCAAAAATTTAAAAAAATGCAAGAGAGAGGAAAAAAAATTATTACTATTACAAAATTCTTCATATTGATATATTCGTTTATAGGGCATTAATAGTGTTCAATAAAATTTATAGAAATTAATAATTTTTTTTTAATTGTTCAAAATCGATTTAGTTTAATTATAAAATTGTAATATTAATTTTTTGCCTTTTATTGATTGATCAAATAGAAAATTGAAAATTCCATTGGAAAAAATTACGTTTTACTTATTTTAAATTCTTATTTTTAATTAAGAAAAATTGAAATAGTACTAAAAATATTTTTTTAGCAAATGTTAAAATTTAATTAGTTTTCAGTCCTAGTGCCTACTGCCCTGCAATTTGATTTAAAATTAAAATTATTGGTTCACTGTGTTAGAAATTACAATCAAAAAATGATTTCTTAAAATTTTTCAATTTTAATCAATAGTTAATGATAAAAATAAAACATTAATATCTCAAAAAGTTTTTAAAATATAAAATTAAATTGTTTCCAAAATTATTTTGTTTTTGGGTCCATTTAAAATAAAATTAAAAAATTTCGGGTGTCATATCAAATAATGTTTTTGGTAACAACTTCCGGTATAACCGCAAATGCCATAATTTTTTTTTTTTTTTGTTATTTCTGATATGTTTTTTTAGATTGAAGACTCTTCTTTTTCTTCTTCTTCTTCTTTAATTATGAGATTGAACCTCTTAATACTAGGCACTATCAATTATTGGTTAATTTTTGGCATTTTAATCAATCGTTTTAAATGTTTTCTTTTCAACTTTTTAATATTAGGTAATTTTTTTTAATTAACAAAGCAAACTCCCAATTCCAATTCTTTAATTTTTTTTCACCATGGTATATTATTTCTAAATTCCTACATTTAAAAATTGACTAATTAAAACAATGTTTTTCCTTTTAGAAAATCTTAAAAATATAATTTTTAAAAGAACATAACAAAAAAAAACTTTTTTGCCGGTAAACTTACGTCAAGGAAGCTCTCCGTTTCCTACTGCTATGCTGACTAGAATTTTGCTGTTGCAAATCAGCGGCATTATCCAAAATAGTGGCTTCCAAGGTATCAGCAGGACTGGAATCTTGGTAAATTGCCGTATTGCAAGCATGTCTACAATTGTCAAAACATTAAATTCAAAAATAAAAAAATAATTTTTTTTTAAAATTAATTAAAACTTACTCGACCATATTAGACAAATCATAATAAATCGGCTGATAATTCGCTTGCTGGTGTTGCGAATGAAGAGTTTGCGGTATGCAATTGACGGGCTTCAATTCCTCGAGCGTCATGAAAGTATCTCCGCCGCTTTCTTCCGGCGACACTTGCAGTAAGCGCGAGTACGGCAACTCTTGAACTGAGAAATTTCGCGCCACCATAGTGCGTTTTTAAGTCATCAATTGACTGCCGATCGGAGAAATACTTGTTAACCTTTCAATAATATTATTAACTATTGCTAATAATATAGACAAGCGTTTCCATCCGCGGGATAACCATTCATATCGAATACCGTTATCCGAATGCCGCGATTAACTTCTTCTTCCATCATTTCGATTCGTATATTTGCAACGGCGCGGCGCATTCGAATTGCCATTTATATATGTATGTATCGAAAACCACCCCTATTGGTTGCCGCCACAATTCTCCGCCACTTGTTCATCGATACATTTGTACCTAGGTACACCTTATTATAATATTACTTTTCCGCACAAGACACAAGGGATGACGCACTATCTGTTTGTGGCATTAATCGCTCGTCGAATTGAAATTATATTACCTATCGTATATTACTAAAATTATGTATGCTTCGCCAACAAAAACTGTAACAGACAGGGTTGCATTACGCAAACGGCAAACCTCCTATTGTCGATTGTTTTCAACTAATTTGTGTCAAATCCAGGCGCGATTTCGAATGCATTGCTGCAAGTGCAAGTTTGTTTTTTGTTGGATTCTCTTTGTTACAAAAATATTGGTAATATTTGTAAAATTACTATATTTATTGCATTTGATTGGAATATGTATGTAAAACTTGCATAATATGAAAAGAAGCAGAGTTTTAATTGAAATTGTTTTTATTAAAATATTTTGCTGTGGTGTTTTATAGATATTGGATAACTTGTGGAAAGGTTTCTTTAAAATGTTTTTTTTTATAATTAAAGAGTTTCAAAAAGTATCTTTGATTTATTTTTTATTTTATTTTATTTTTTCACGAGGGATAAAAATCGGTTGTTTAATTTTGCAACATAACTTTCTTTTTAAAATTTAATTGTTCAATGCTTTCGATGATAAAGCCGTAATTCAGTTTTCATAAAAAAAAATTATAATTTAAGATCCTTTTGATTTATAGGAGTTTAAAAAATGTACCATTTTGATTCAAAATGATTAAGGTAAATGCCTTTTTGGTCCACAGGAATTAAAAAAGAAAAAAACAATACTTTTTCATTAAAAAAGATAAAAAAAATTCTTAATTTATAATGAAACATTTAATAACACTTTTTTCCATAATTGAACAAAATTTATTTTTAAAAATTTGATAAGATCTTCTTTTTATATCAAGCGCATATTTTTATGCTGAAAAAAAAATCTATACAAAAAAAATAATGAAATTTGACGTGAAAAACCAATAAATTTTCAGATGGTGCTGTTTCAATAAGAAATATAGAGAATAACTTTCTCATGATTAATTAAATTTGTCATTGCTTTTTAAAAGAGTAATAAAAAATGAAATCTTTTAAAACTGTAAGGAATAAGTGATATATTGTTTAAGAGAGTAAAAATTAATTTGTTTTTTAATTAAGGAACTATAGTAAAAATAATAACAATAATAATTCATTTAGAAATCGTATTTTTTCCTGTGACTGTAAATAAGAAAAGTCAGAGAAAACCAGAAAAAAAAAAATAAGAAAATATATAAGAGAAATTAGAATTATCTAACATTAATTGGATCAACAAAAATATCACATTTATAACAAATTAATTGTGACCATTCTTTGCTACTAATAAGCCATGAATTTTTCAAACGACCAATAGCAATTTTTTTTTTAAATTATATGACATTTATCTAATTCCAAATTCTAACTTTATTTCGTTGTAATTCTTCATTTAATTCTTGATGAGTAGAGTCCAATGTGAGAATTTAAAAAATACCATTTTTTTACAAGAAATAAAATAATGAAGACCTATTCAGAGTCAAAATTAAAAAAAAAATACTAATCTTAAAAAAATATAAGTTAATAAAAAAGTTATAGGGGTGGTCCAATGTTACAACAAAAAATGATACCTCCCTCAAAAATATTAGCGGATGTGCAGAGGTAAAAATTAATTTATATGATTTATTAATTAATTAGTTAATTAAACGACCACACAAACTCACCCCTTCGAACTTCGCGAGCTTTACATGAACAACCCTGCAACCCTCACTATTTTTTAACGCTTTTAATCGCAACATGGGGCATATTTCAATTATTTTTTAAATCCACCGATTTGTCCTCTATATTTCTTTTTAAATTTAAAGAATTAATTCAGGAGGCATATTTTCTTCCATCAAGTACACATTTTTAAAGTATTTTTGCTTTGCAGTTCAATAGAATTCAGAGCGCAATTTTTCTAATTAATTATAAAGTAAATAATTTACTGATATTATCTGATATTTTAAAAATTAACGGTTTAAGTAATAACCGTCTTTGCTATATATTTTTTATCCAACAAATAAGCAAGGATTTATTTGTAGAAATATTTTTGTCTCGATTTGTAAAATAACTCGCAAAATAAATTTTAATTGAACAGAACATATTAAAAATAGTAATCAAAGAACGAATCGAACAACGTAGCGCTAATTTTAATAGTGTCGCACAAGATAATTATTGTCGTCAAGAGCAACCCTTCGTTAAGAAGACTGCTCTGTGCTCCCTATACCTATAACACCTGAGACTCTAGATGGAAAATGGTCAACTCTCTCTCCATAACTACCTTTCTTCGACACGGAATTTCTTCTTTATTCCTTGATCGGATCAAGGTGGATCAGGTGGCAATATATCGAATTACGTTAATTTCAATTTCTGAACAATGCAATCTGCGTCACATAACGCGAAAGTTATATCGCCGAACGGGATAGAGCTTTTTTCGTAACAAAATAATAATAAAAAAGAAAAAAACAATAATTGGCAAAAACTAACAAGTATAAGCTTATTGCACAAATTTCACAAATGCATAATTTTTTGTTGTCATTGTTAAATCGGCGCTAAATGCGCACTTTTCGTTAGCGGGATCGCTTTTTAGTAAATGCGCCCTTACGCATCATTAACAAGGATTGTAATAGATGTGTGTAATTTGTGTATTTAGTATTTACGATGGATTGTTGTCCGGCCAAAGCCGGTTGCGTTTTTAATGATTTGGCTTGGACAGTCCAATCAACACCTCCGAATTACAAGTGGAAATCGTTTCTGTTGTTCCCTTTTAAACATTTATAATTGCCTATTATTTTGCGAAATTAGGACTTTCAGCAGAAATCTATTTTGGGTAATCCTTAGTAAGTTCTAATTAGTATGTAAATAGCATTTAAATAATAACACAACAAAAGGTTTGCGTTACTTACGGTGTTTAAAAATCTTGTAACAATACAATTACTGCCCTCTCTTGTTGTCTAGAAATTTTACAACACTCCTCAGCTCCTCACAAATTCCATTAGATTACAGAATTACAGAATTTACAAAACCGGCAGCTGTCAGTGTCAAGTTTTAGACAAAACAAAATCGGTAGATTCGCCAAGCAATCATTTGATGATTGCTCTCACTAAGCCTGTGACTAGTGCTTTGTAATAAGTGAAATGTTGATTGTTTTACATAATTAGCAACTACTTAGTGTTGACTTGCAGTAACCAGGCCACAAAATTTACTTGGTGTCACGAAAACCGATTTTTTACGTGAGAGAGAGTGATGTAGAATATTGTCAACAAAAAAGTGCTAGTAAATGGTACAATTTGCCATAGAAACCTGATGAAAATTGAATTATTTAGCGTAAATGTAAGTAATTATTTTCCCCTTTAAGTTTGGTTAGTTTTTAAGTCAATATGCAGTTTTAAAATTAAAACGTATGCTTAATATTTATGTTCTTTAAACATACATTAAGCCACCATGTCCAAATACACAGAGATTCTACTTAAGGAATGCCCGTTATTTATAAACAATCGAATTCCTATCTGTTGCACTTGATTCCAAAATACTGTTAGATTGCTTGGTAAAAGTTGAAACAAGTGCCATGTAGATCTTTTTTTTTACTTCAGTTAATATTCACAGGATATAAATTTCAAAAGCTCTTTTTTTAATGGAATTATTATGGCATTAAATTACTGCCATGGAAAAGTGGCTAGGAAATTTTGTTTATGCTTCGGTTTATGCACATGTTCTTAGCATAATTACTAGTCCCTTGAGTTCTGGTTTTGGGCTTAATTTAATTTTCCCACAACGCGCGCAATAACAAATGGGCCACCGAGTATGCCTTCCTCGTCGTAAATGCGGTTATTACTTTTTCTAACATTTTTTCTTTTTTTTAATTTACATGTTTTCTTTATTAACGTAATTTCATGAGGCATTTTTAATTAATTTCTCTGGTGTTAATGCAGTGCAAACATTACAACATAACGCTTCGGAGAATTTTAATTAACTGCACCTATCTTATTTTTTTATAATAAAATTAAGTTTCTTTTTTGTAATTCAAAATCCCAAAAAGGTTTTACAAGAAATATGTTTTTGTTTGTCAAATTTTATTTGCTTTTCTCCAATAACAAACAAATTTTGCAATGTTTTTCGTAATTCCTTTTTAAATAGAATTAATTTTAAACAAAAGCTAATTTTAGATGTAAAGTTATAAATAATATTGTGGCCGCGATCAAAATGCGTTTCAATAAGCAAGAATTGGAAACGTTGGCCACACAGCCATCAAGTAAATTCGAGAAGGAAGGACCGCTATACATCAGGGAACGACAGGAAGGATTCTTTCGGAAATCGGAAGGTAAGTGATGCAAGGAACATACGCATGAGACCATAAAAATACATCCGGGCCAATTCCGTGTGTGTTTTATAGTCCTGAAATGCCTGAATCTTAAAGGGCAAAGATTGCAGAAGCCAGTTTTGTAGAATTGCAAAATGTAAATCCGTATCTTTCATTCTGAATCGGGCGTCGTATTTTAGATATGAAATAAATGGATTGATAAAATTTCCTATTTCCTAATCTTAAAGCAAAATTAATGATTACATTTTTCTTAGTAAAATAAAGATTATTTCTTAATTGTTTTCCGGTATTTCTAAAACTAAGATTTTGACTGGGTGGCATACCGCTAAGGCTAAAAGAATGCCCTTTGGAAACCCGGAGTCAGAAAATCGGCCCCTAGCGAACGTTGAAAAAAAACCGTGAATCGAGTGGCGTTTTGTTCCGGAAATTTATTTATTTAAAGCCGCCCGAACGCCAAACTGGAGCAGTTGTGGGGGCGGCTTTTGTATCCTAAGAAAATCCATCTAATTCGGTGAAGGCATAGTGGTTTGAGATTGCCGCGCGATACTTATCGGGGGCCCTGCGAATTATTTTCCGGGACGCACCATTTTTCCGCCAAAAAATCTTACGCTAAATAAACCGCTACCTAAAACAAACAAAAAACTATTAATCCATTTAATGACAATAACATTAGGCTTAAGATAATGTAAACTTAAATGTTCAGAAAAAGCTAAATGCGTTATCCTAAAATAAATATGACGAAGCTTCGAAGGTGACAATACACACCTCATTGTGTAGTACATGCATTACATGTAGCGAAAATGACGCAATTAGGTTTCGCCCAGCATGTTTATTGTTGTCTTTAAACAATCATTAACTTAGCATCTACATTTTACAGCATCGTAATTGTAAATTTCAATTACTCCAGCATGCCTCTCTCCAAGAACTGGATGCGATGCGCATGTATTTCTCGTAATCTCATTACATTTTTTTGTTTTATTTTTTTATTCTTTAATATTGATGATTTCTTTAACAAATACATAGCGTACTTATCTACAGTTTACACCACTGACATGTACATAGTACATTTTAATAATAATAATGATAACAATGATAACATTAACGGCTGGAAAACATAACGCAGAAACTTCCAGAGAGTGTTGTTACTAACAAAGTACAATGCGGTGTCTGCATTAATAATAATTTCCTAGCAATAATATTAATGGCAAATATTTGTGGTCTCAAAAGACAACTAAATCGATTATTACAGGAGTCGTTAACAAAAAAGAACAGAAAAAACGTCTTCGTAATCTGAGCTGTGTGGGGGGAACCAGTAAAGGTATACAAATACTATATCACGAATTCATCATAACTTTTAAATGAACAATAACTCTTAACAACACATCTTATTAACAAGAGCACCATGTAATTAAAATTATTAACCATGTATACCGTACACTAATTTTACACACTTAAAACGTACACTGAAGGTCTCTTCCTTATCTCTTTTTATCGATTCTAAGCACGCTTTTAAGACATTGAACATTAATTTTAAAGTGCATAATTGTGTTTTATGTATTTTAGAATTCTTTTCTATATACTAACATATAACGAGGGTAAAATTAATGTTAGATTTTCTTTTAATTAGCTGCATGTTTCTATCATAATAATCGGTTCTTTTCAAGTGCTAATAAAATTGTAATTTGTTTTTGTTTGCGGCGATTAGTAAATTTGGAACGGTGGTGTCGTCTCAGGGGGAATCTTCTGTTCTACTTTAAAAGCAAGGATCCGTGGTCTGAACCGCTCGGGGTTATCGTTTTAGAACAATGTCAAGTAAGGATAGATTTTCCAATGGCCTTGCCCCCGGTTCCAACTGATGGGCAATATCCTTTCTATTTAGGTAAATATATTTTCTAATGGTTTTCCTTTTTCATTTTTTATTGATTTGTTTTTTCCAACAATTATTTTTTATGTTTAATTATAATACCATATAACTATTTGCGGAAAACATTTTTATCGATAAATAATGGATAACTATTGAATTACTTTTTCCACCACTATTATAACTTTTTTTCTCAATTATCTATCTTAAGACCGTTAAAAGTTACTTTATTCATAAAATGGAGAATGCAGGATGCTATAGTATGTTATTAATGAAACAGCAAATAATAATGGCGTAATTAATCTGTTAAATTGTTCAATAATCTACTTCGCACGCGTGCTATAATTGCAATACCTATTACAAACCTGAAATAAATAGTAAAGCAATATCAATCATAGAAATTCACACTCAATAACTACACACTAATTATTATTATATTTATAATGTATGTGGCTAGTGGTGGAAAAAATTGTTACATATTAATCAGAATCACCTTTGTGCTTCGATGCATTCAATTCTTCGCACCTCAGCAATAATAGTTACTTCCTTAGTTATTTTAATGAGTTTAGTGTTTACAATTAATTAAATCGTTTCATCGTTATTGTTCGATAATTTCTGTAGTGAAGACTTGCAATTTGCAACATTTTTTATTAACACAATTTGATATTTTTCCCCTGAAATTTCATCTTTTTTTTTCAAATGAAACGCCTAAATTTCCTATTAATAAATTTTAATTAAAAAATCAATGATGATTAAATCTACTTCGGCTGTAGTCGGCACTTTAAAAAAGACGCAAAATACTTAAAAATCACTAATTAAGTATTTCATTATTTTGTTTTTAAAAGTGCACCATTCATTTGGACAGTAAATCTTAATTAAAGTACCAAATCTAATAAAAAAGAATGGAGCGTTTCATAAAAACTGTTCCCATAAATATTAACTTTCACTTTACATATGCTAACTGTACTTAAAGAGGGCAATTTAATTTAATTTAAAGAGTTTGTCCACTAAAATTAATCACAATTACAAAAATTTTAAAAATGTTATATTCTTTTATTTGCTAACTGCGCTAACGGTAGTTAGGACCTGAAATTTAAAAAATATGAAAAATTACCTACAACATGGAATGCAATTTTAGTTTTCGACGGTGGTTTGTGTCAATCATTGGCAGCCCCCTCGGAAAGTGAACGCATAAGCTGGATTGATGCGATCAGGGGAGCAAGCTATGAGGGAATCCGCGCGGAACTGTACACTCTTCGCGAATGCATAGAACGTCGACGGACGCACAAACCAAACATCGATGTCAATATGTGGCGATTACAGCGAACGCATTCCATGGACCTTTCCGAGCTTCCGCTTTGCGAGGTTTCCTTGGCCTGCGATAACTTACTGTGCGATGCGCACGGAAGGCCACCGAATCCGACGCTCATCGTGGACGTCTACATGCCCAACAGCAAAATTTGGGTGCAATACGCGCGCACAGAAATTGTCGATAAGAGTAGCAATCCTGGATTCCTCTGTACCATCTGCTTTCGCTGTTCCGACGGCCTAAACGGCGATTCCAGAATTCGCTTTACCGTTTTCGATGTCAGGGAACGGGTATCTTACACGGCAATTCCTCTGGGATCGGCTACAGTCTTACTGAGCGCGATTCAAGATTCTTCCCGATTGCGCATCCCTTTGATGTCCCGCGTGCAAAACACTGTTGGATTTCTCACCATTAGCGCCTGGTCTTTGGAGGCTGAGGATCGCGGGAGCAGCACGGAGCACACTCCCTGTAGGGTACCTCATCACAGTAACTCTCAAGTAAGTAATTTAATTATTTAATACAGCTATTTATTATAAGAATAATATTTACAATGCACGGTCTTTAAAATCGAACACTTGCTTCGTGTATTTAATTGTTTTTTTGAGTAGTTTTTCCACAAATTTACCGGGCCAGTCAAAATTGAAAGTTTCCACTTGGTCCAGACCCATGGAAACCGAAATGCAGTAGCACAAGTACATAAAGTACTCCCAAGTCGAGTCGATCATATCGTAAAACTTCTGTTTTAATTTCACTTTGTGATTATTATAATTATGATTATTGTTATGGTTGTGATGATTGTTATGATTGTGATTGTTATAATTGTTATGGTGGTGATGGTGGTGATGAGGATTATGGGTCTCTGTAACTTCGTGAGTATTACTGCTGGCACTGCTGGTGTCGGTTGCTCCGTGATGGCCGTGATGATGGTTTATGAGTGAAATGTGGTGTAATTTTGCTTGTAAATTCTAAAATCAAACGATAAATTTAATTTTATTTCACTTGCGGTGGAAAGTTTTAACATCTAACCGAGATCGCCAAATACAGAAGCAAAATTGTCGTGCGCGTCATGCTTATGGTGTTTGTTCTTAAAGTTCTTAGTCGCAACTGACGGATCATTATGAGATACAAACTATAACAGTATTCATTAAGATTATTTTTTTCGCTGCTGAAAGCTTTAAAATATGTCTCTCTGTCGCATATCCTAAATAAATAACATCTGGACATTTTAACTGTTAATTGTTTCCAATTACGTGTTCCAGGTATTATCGCACAGAAGATCTCAATCTCTTCCTCCTAGACTGGGTGCCAAAATGCGACTTCCTAGTCAAGCCGAACTCAAGTTGCTCTATTCAACACCATTTGTACAAACTTACCGCTTTCATTCGGGGCTCGGTGGCGATATGTGCGTTCACGAAATTATGGCCGAAAGCAAACTGTGCTTTACTTTTCCACAGCAATTACTGTATGTCGTTAATGGAACAATGTATGTTTTGTAAATTAAAATATTGTTTTCATGCAGGAGTGTGTGGATTCACCAGGAAAAAGAGTTGCTGCAGGAGGTGGCTGGCATGGGAGAGTTGCGCGAACCGTGGCATTCCAGACAAGTGGAACTACTCGATCGACATTTGCATCTGTTGCGTTTGTATTCGCAAGCCCGGGAAAACTTACAGGCGCATAAAGGGTCCTGCTTCAAACCGAGCTCACGCAAAAGTGATCGCAGTCTTGAATTCGTTCCGGTCAATTTACATTTACAACGAATGTGGGTCCATAATGACACTTTAAATAAGGCTGGCTTTTACGATTGGATTACCGTTGGTGCTTTCACGGCGCATTCACACAAGTCCAAAAACGGGGGACTCATCAGGCAAGTGTTTTTCCACAAAATTTAACGACACACTAATAACGAAATCGTTTTTTTTTTTTAGGCTGGTACAGCAATTGAAAGAGTCGCCAATTAAAGGCAATTCCAATTATCAGATATCCACGAAAATTGCGATGGCTCACGACGCGATTCAGGCAATTAAACAGTTGCGCAAGGACGTCGTCGAAGCAATGAAGAAGTTAATGCGGCTTGCCAAGGAGAAACAAACCATCGGCATGTTGCCGATTTGCGACGATATGGTTAAGAAGACACGAATTTTGTTAGGCTTATGGGATTCTGGTCTGGTTGAAGAAGCGCTCAGTTTCATAGAGGAACACAAATTGGTTAACAACGACGATGATTCGGGCGTAGGGGAGGAATACAACGGTGAAAAACTGTCGCTGCCCTTGTCGCCGTTTAAAAGGATCACGCAGCAATTGACGCTGGATTTGAAAAGTCCGGACTTGGAGGACTTTGCCACGCCGTGTACGCCGATGGAGGACATGTGGAAAAGTGCTGCTGAAAAAAGCCTGTTAAATACCAGCGAAGGTGTTAAATCGTTGTGTTCCAATATGAAGAGTCCAGATGAAGCTGACTTCGTTATATTTCCGGACTGCGAGGAGCAATTTGATAATAATAACGAAGAGGCGTTACACGAAGATATCAGAAACGATAACGGACGGACGTTTTTGGATACGCACGTTATGTGCAGCTCTCCTTCAGCTAACTACTACAAACCAACCGACGAGCCGGAACCTTGGGATCTAACGCAATTGAATATCGAAGCCAGCGTAATGTGTCTGGTGAGTAAAGTGAAGTTCTTGTGCGGAAGATGTGGAAGCCCGGCGGTGCGTTTGAGGCAGCATCAAAGGGCGCACGCCAACAATGCTGTGATTACAAAGCAACCATCCGCAGATGGTGCTACAATGGCTGTGAATTCTATAAAGAATGTGAGAAATGGCAATAAGTTCACGGACGGTTTGGATCTGAACAAAATTGTGGATTGGGTTGGAGAATTGCGACCTAGCATGAAGAAATTGCGACAAGCCATGGATGGATTACTGAAGACCGCTCGATTAACGCATTCTGTTTTCCGAGTTCAAGAGGACCCCAAAGCTGCCCAAAGGGTGTGTAACGTTAGATATCGACGTGATGTATGTTTCTCTCATGCGCTCACCTCTTTGGTGACTGCGTTGATGACTAAATTATGGTGCCAAAAACCCGATCCCGCTTTCGTCACATTGCTTTCCACATTAGGACCATTGGCGTCCTTTGAAGGACTGCTGAGTTACCACGGTAATGAAATTGATATGTGGGGCGATATGTCGGTGGCAATTGAAGATTTGAAGACTGTTATTTTCGTGCTGGTAAGGTCACCAATACCAGGTTCATCGGAAATGCAATTAACGCCGAAGGTGTCGGGTAACCGCAACGCACTCACTGTATCACTACCAGTACCTGACTCATTGTATTCCTTAATACCAACCAGGCAAACTGTAACTTTCCACATTACGCCTGTGTTTTTCAATATCGGAATAAACGAGCGCGCCACTTGGGCCGAAAGTTTGGGTGCTACCAAACCGCAAGAGCGCTCTAATATCGATAACTTCGAGAGACTCAACGAATACTTTCTGCGATACCGGAAGCTAAACATGCCGGAAACATGTTTCTATAACGGCAGGGCTACTTCAAGTGCTTCCCATGCGAAACCGTTGCCAAATTTAATGCAAAGCTTGCGCGAAAATGTGCACGGCGAGAAAAGCAAAAATGTTGAAATTCTGCACTTGGCTGCCCAAATTTGTCGCCAAATGAGAGGGTTGCGATTTACCAGTTGCAAGAGTGCCAAAGATAGAACCGGAATGGCTGTTACTTTAGAGCAGTGCCAAATTTTAGGGGACGAGTACCATTTAGCTGAACACGAATTCCAAAAAGCGCTCGATTGCATTCGAAGGTATTGCTTTTTATTTATTTTTTGAGATAATATATTTCTTATGCTTGATTTTATTTTAGTGAGGGCTGTCGACGTGAAAATGCTATGAAGAATATTAACGTGAGGAAATATGCTTTCAACTCTTTACAGTTACTAGCACTTCCCAAGCTGTATCGGCCTCCAGCTGGAACCTATGGTTCAGCACAAACATAAGTCTTTTCCAATCGTAACTTTCTTTATCCAGGGTGCCAGTTACAACAAGTAGTCATTATTCTTACTAACGAACTTATTGAAATATTCAATTATTCTAGACATTTATAGAGTGATATACTGATATTGATATGTTATAATATTTATTTAATAGTATCTATGTAACTTATTGGAATATTTAGGACAATCTACCTTTCCAAAATATAGTAGATAATACGAAATTTGAAATGTGATACCTTTTTTTTCAGGATTTCAAATTGGATGCATTTTAAAGCACTTGGTCTCATTCTCTCTTCAA
This sequence comes from Holobus sp. GC000080, assembly GCA_030556065.1. Taxonomy (NCBI): domain Eukaryota; kingdom Metazoa; phylum Arthropoda; class Insecta; order Coleoptera; family Staphylinidae; genus Holobus; species Holobus sp. GC000080. The sequence continues at coordinate 35,844 of JASKGO010000591.1, forward strand.
ACCTCTTTGGTAGACAGTAAATCTGCAAATTGCAAGGAATAATTAACAAGTTTTGTTATTTCTCATCATATTTTTACCTTGATATTGTTGCAGGAGGAAGAAATGCTACCCAGTCACATTTCTGGTGGATATTGCTTCAAAAAATTAATAATAAATAAGTAAGACAGCGCAATGTACACTTTTGCTTTCAATTAAAAGCACTTGTCATTGTTTGCAGTTTTAACTTTTAAAGTATTGGAGTCGCAGGCAGTAAGGAAAATCTACTAATAATGCATTTTCTCGTTTAAGAGGACTTTCTCAGCAATTATAGGCTTAAAAATAAATCTAAAAAGATTTAATTTGCAAATTTAATCAGGTTCTATTTTATGGCTGCATTTCAAGTATTTTCGTCGAAAACACAATCAATCAGCTCTTTTCAGAGCTAACAATTGATATAAAGAATATTAATAACTAATCCAACACTTTATCGAACGATAACCCAGCTCTTTTCAGAGCTAGCATTTGATCAAGAGAAACATTTTATCTAATGTTGAACAGTTTTTAACAAAGAGAAAACGAAAATCACAAACAACATTAAAAGCAATCTTAACTAACAAATTAATTATTACAACTAAGGTAAAAAGGCATAAAGGATATTTAGCACCCTACTAAAACATATAAAAAAACAATTCAAATTTTATTAAAATTAATAAAAATCAACCCTAACTAATAAATTAATTAGTTAAACTCATTGAAACAAATAAAAAACAATTCAAAACCAATCATAGCTATTAAAAACATTACTTACTTCATCAATCCTCTATATCCTTTAAGAATAAGAAATGTAAATATTCCACACTCTATACGGGGTTGCGGTCGGCGGCTGACTGAGTGCACTGAGCGCATCCCACTAGACTGCTGCGTTACGTCATCTCACCCCACTAGCCAAACGGGATGATTCCTTAGGGAACTTGCTAAATAAATAATTAATTAATTACTTCCGGCAAACAGCAAATTAACAATAACCGAAACAAACAGGCGAAAAAGTGAATTAAATCTTACGGAATATTTTTATAATAATTAATAGCATGTATTCAAAATGTACTTGATTTTTTTAATAATCCTACATTCTTTAAGTTATCGCTAAAATCTTTAATAAATTGTTATTTACTAATGCGCCCACATTCTAAAATCGACATGACGGATGACAAGACAATGCTCAGCTGCCATACAAAATTCATTTGTGAAATAAATCATTTCGTATTTAGATACCATTTTCACATTAAATTACCCAAGTTAGTAAGTCCCACGAATGCTTTCCAACGTCATCTGGACGTTCCTACCTCCGAAAAGACCGTCCCCAATTCCCTACCTAAATCAAAAGAAAAAACTGGTAAGATCGACGCAACAGTTCCATGTGTCGTTGTACCAGGTGCTCTATAATTATAAAGTGAAGGTGCCACCCATAGTTGTTGCCTGTTACAAGTACTTGGACAATGAGTCATGTCTAAGTACGGAAAAATTGTTTAGATTATCGGTACCTCATGACCGAATTAAACATCTTAAAGAATTGGCGAATTCCGGTGCCGAAGTTACATTCACAACACCCCACGAAGCGGCTGCTCTTTTAAAGTGTTTCTTCAGAGAACTGGATGAACCCATTTTGGGCTACAACAGTTACACGGCTATTATAAAATTTGGTAACGATACCGGTAAAGAAGATAAGTTTCTTTTGGCCAAAGATATTCTTAACATTGATAAAGTGCCCAAAGAGAATGCAAATACCTTCAGAGTCTTTATGACAATTTTGAATAAGGTATCTCAAAGATCGGACCAAAATGGAATGACTGCAGAAGCTTTGGGGGAATGCACTGGACCATGTTTGATTTGGCCCAATAATCGCAGTATGTACATTGAAGAGTTGCCAGCCATTGCAAAATTCGTTGCATTTGCTGTTGGAAGTGCCCCTTCACTTTTGGGAAGGTTGCCTGATGATTTTGATGGTCCCGCTACTCCAAAAATATTTCCAATTAGTATTAGAGAATCAATTAAAAGCACGATTGATATCCATGATATCGAAAATGAAACTCTAATTACTGAGCGACCTAATACTACACCAGAAGATGCAAATTTTAAAACAAACAATAACTAGTGCATAGAGCCATCTATTTTTGATTGCACTTAAATTTTTGGAAAGAAATATGTCTTGTCAAAATTCTAAATGATGTTCTCATTTTTGAGAACGTTTCTGCCACCGAAAAGGCAGCAGCCAATAAACTTAGTAATCAAGGAGGATAATTATGAAATAACACCACTCTTCAGTTTTCCACCAACAAAACAATTTGGTGTAACATTGCAACGGATTTGGAACTACAACGAGCACGAAGTGGTTCCCAAAATTGTAGCCAATTGCGTTCAGTATTTGGAGCATCATCTTTCAACACCCGACCTCTTCAGGGTGTCAATTCACCAAAGACGTCTAAGAGAAATCAAGGAATTAGCTGATAAAGGCTTTGATGTGAAATTCAACGGTCCCCATGAAGCCGCAATAGCTTTGACGACATTCTTCCGGGAACTTAAACAACCCCTAATTCCTTTCACCCTCTATCGGCACGTATTAGATTTTGGAAAGTACAATGAAGCTCAATGCACGCGACAAATGGTGGTGATAGTAAGGGAACTGCTTCCAAAACGCAATTACCGTCTGCTGAAGTACTTGATGGCATTCTTGAGCCGAGTGCTGGATGCTGGAAGATCCGATGCTAAAACGCTGGCACATTCGTTCGGGACTTACATAGTTTGGCCGGAGGATCGTTATCTGACAACTGCCGAAGTGCATCTAATTGATTCTTTTGTGGAGTTCCTCTTTGTGCACCGCAGGGACATTTTTAAACAATAAAACAGAATCATTTTAGGAAATTTCTCTTAATTATCGGCAAAAGTATTCAACTGTCCTCGGAATTTTTTTCTGATTTCACACAAGGTATCAATAAAATACAATTCAAATTCATATTTGCATATTTTAATTTCATAATAAGTTTTATTATTTATAAAGAATCATCGAAAATATAAATTATTTGGTTTGTTTTTTTGGAGATTTGGTTCTCTTTTTGGAACCTTTCGATGATTTATTTTTCCTGTTTGTGGATCTAGAGCTGCGACTCTTACTTCGGCTCTTTTTCTTCTTATGTTTCTTCTCTTTATCGGTGCTTAAGTCAATGGTGGTCACTTTAGTGACAGGTTCGACGGGTACTTGAGAAATTCTTGTAAAACAATCGTAGGACAATTGCTTACAAGCTTTTCCTAAAAGTTAATTATTGATATAAAAAAGCAATTAATTCTGTCTGAATTCAAAATTTACCAGTACAAAAATCTTCACAACATTCTCCGCAATTTAAGGGTCTGTATTCAATCATGCCTGATTTATTCTTAATTCTTTTTATTTGCGGATCACGCATTAACATCTTTCTATCAGAAGCTTCAGTTTTTTGCTCCAATTTCTTCAGCTCAACTAATCTACCAAAACCCAAAACAATAAACAAAAAATGATGTATTTGATTTTTTTTTTATGAGAACCTACCTGGAAAAAAAGCATTCATCCAACTTGCTCTTGGGCCTGATACTGGTCAGCATCTTCCAATCAATAGGTACAGCAGCCAAGTCGGAAATCTTAAGTGCTTTCATCTCTTCGGGAGTGGGATCTTTGAAAGCATAAGTTTCTTTCATCGCTTTATAATCTTTTTTTCCAGTTTTGAATTTCATTTTTTTCGCGTTTGTCGAAATCTTGATGTCTTCCGGTCGTATTTTTTCCGGTTTAACTTTGTAGTCGGGAACTTGGTCAAAGAGTTTCCGAAATTCCTCTTTGTTATTGGCAGTCATTTGGCTCAAGTCTAAAATGGGACCGGAGTCCCTTTTCTTGCCCAAAAAGTCGTCCATCTTGGCTTGGCTGCAAATGAATATTATGTACACATTGTTAAACCGTCCTAAAAACGCCCATTTTTTTCACAAAACAATCTAACTATTTCTTAGCGGCGAATACAAAATTTGGTTTCGATCATTGTCCCAATTATCCTTAAGCATCAAATCGTTATGTATCGAAGTCAATTTGTCCAAGACGGAATTGCCCTCAGAGATATATTCATTATTATTGGTACAAGATGGCAATCTGGGCAAATCTTCAATTTTCATTACGTCCACTTTACCGTCGCTTTCTTCGCAGAACCTCTTAGGGCCATTTTGAGAGCATTGGCATTTGCAGTTGCAGCACAGCGGACGGAAACTTTTGCTGTTAACATTTGCGCTATTTTGGCAGGAGACGCAATGATGATGATTGTAAAAAATACGATCGCGATCGCATTCCAAAGGAATTATTTCAGTTTGATAGATTCGAACAGCTTCGCAATCGGGATTTTTACGCCAGGTACCACGTTCCCTACTGTGTATTTTCTTACGATAACTTCTAGGACTTCCCTGACTATCATCACTAGAGTACCCTTTCTGACGCATTTTTTGCCGCATTTTACGCCTTTGATACAGAGGATCTTTTTCGCTTTGCTTCAAGTATCTTGTGGGCGGTCGATTAACACCCCATTTTGGCCTTTCTTCTGTTTCGGAATTGCGCATTTCGCTCCTAGAACGCAACTTAGACCTTCTGCTGTTCCGCGAATAAGATATCTCCAAATTCGATATTTTTTCGCACATCTTTTCTAAATTTTGAAAGTCGGTCTGCGTGCCCATGTCGCACACAGTTTTATTCTTCATCCTGTATTGCGTAGGAGTCAATAGACGGTCTTCAGTTCTGGCGGTATTGCAAACGCTCTTATCTACTGAATTATTTAATGTTTCTCTGTTAATCAAATGGAAATTTGGAATCATTTGGTTAACCGCGGTAGGAATAAGAACAAATTGCACATTTTGCAACGATTCAATGAGGGGACTTTGTTGAATTACCATTGCCAGAGTCTCATGAGTTGGCAAAGAAGTGGCTGAAGCAGTCGAAGGGGTCGAAGCAATCGATCCGTTTGATGAAGAATTAGATACTGTATTTTGATTAACTAAAACCAAATTTTGTTCCGGTGGCATCTTTGCCTCCATATCACTAATAATTTGTTCTTTTATATTTTCTTTATTTGCTGCTTCTGGTTTTTTTACTTCCGAAATTTCAATTTGAGATTTTTCCGTTATTTTCATTTCCAAATTGCTTTTGTTCTTGTAACCTTTGTGGTCATCGTTTTTTTCCTCCCGATCATCATTTGCAGTGTTGTTTAAATTATTAATGTTTACTTGTCGCAACATTCTTTGCTTTCGTTTTTCTTCCTTGGCTTCTCTTTCGGCTATTTCGATCGCTTCCTTTAGAGCTTCCCTCCTTTTGCGCTCGCGTTCTTCTTTTTCTTCCCTCTGCTGCAGTTCTTGGGCTTGACGTTGTCTTTCCAATTCCTGTTCGCGAGCAATTCGACGTTCCTCTTCGTATTCTTCACGAACTTTTCGAGCCCGTTCCTCTTCGCGCTTTTTTTCGCGTTCTTCTAATTGCTGCCGTATGGCTTCCTGATGCTCTATTGCTTTCTGTCTTTTACGCTCCCGTTCAGCTAATTCTTCCGGTCCGACTCGCACGTTTTGCCCCAAAAGATATGACCTTAACAAAAGTATTTTTTTTCAAATTCAATAAATAAGTATTCTTGCAAAACCAAAAAAATAAATAAAAATTATTTTCGAAGAATTATTTACCGGTTGGCACAAGTGGAACTGGAACCAGTGCATGGCCGTTCCCCGTAATCCTGTTCCGGCGATTCCGCAGGAGAGCTGTTGGCCACAACGAGTTCCGTATCGCGTTCCAGACCTCTTCGCACCCATCCGGGTGTACCCCTAGAACTAGCAATCTCTTCAGCAACATTTTCCTGCGGCTTCCAGAATCTATTAGCCGCCACGTCCCATTTCAATCGATCTTCGCGTCCACTAGAAGAAGACTCGTAACCTCCTCCAGTGTTCTTCTCCTTGTTGGACGCCCAAGTGGTTTCCTGGACTCCCAGAGCTTTCGGAAAATGTTCCGGAGTTTGCGTCTGGTTGTCGCTGCCATAGCCTGACGTCTCGCCGCCCATCTCTTTATCAGATTTCTCGCCTGGCGAATAAGTAAAGTTTTGGTTCTTATGCAATGGGGGCAGACTGTACTTTCGGGGGGTGGCGCTTGCCGAGTGAATTGATAAGGAGTCCCTACGCAAATATTCGGTCTCTTTCTGGTACCTTGTAACATAACCAGTTCTGAAATATATTTTTCTTTGAATGAATTATTCCTAATCAAGGAATAATGATTTTGAATTTTTTTTATGAATAATGAAAAGAAAAAATAAGCTATTATTGGAAAATTCAATAAATTATTATCGGAGGTGTGACTATAGGAGCTCAACAGCTAAATTATGCGGTGGAAAAGTCGATTTTGATGTTTTAATTATGAATGGAATGCAGGTTGGCGTTCTCATGGGTTTAGCGAAAGGATTATCGATGTTTTACAGGACATGTGAAAATTGTTGACATTGACTAAGAACGTTGACCCTTGTGTTTGGCTTTTGTGGTCTTTTGTGATTATCAGGTAATTGCATAATAAATTACACTTCCGGGTTTTCCTTCTTTATTTTCGGGCTTGTTTTTTGAATTATTTGTTAGGAAAAATCAATAAGAAACTAATTATTTAATAAATTTTTTAAGTATGTTTAAATGTCTATTATTACATTAATGTTAATCAAAAAACGCAAATTAAGAATTCCTTTTAAAGTAGTTTTTTTTAAATTATAATAGTTTATTTGAAAAAAGGAAAATTGAAAATCTTTCAAAAGCTTTGGAAATTAACAAAAATTAAATTTTTAAGTTAATTTCAATTACAAATCAAATTAAATTTAAAAAATTAATATTTAATAAAACTTTTTTAGTTAAAAAAATAGTTTCTTTAATTAAAAATTTTATTGAAAAAAAAAATCTAGTATGAGAAAACAGAATAAAAAGCGCAATAAACCAACCCCTGGCAAAAAAAGATTGGTTTTGCAAATGGTAATATTGCATGACCAAGCAAATAATTACAGGACCATGAACAAGAACTGCATAAATATTAATTCTCAAATTGATTACTCACTTTATGTAGGGTCTTTCGTACAGTTGAATCGTCTCTCGACTGTTCCAAGGAGCATGTTCACTAAGTCCTGCCAATTCCTCTGCAATTCACTTTTTATTCCAGCCATTGAAAACATTACGCAGGATTGCAAAAATTACCTTTTTCTCTAGCCCACTGTAATTTCTTTCTTTCGATCAAACTTTGTGCGTGAAAATTATTTGGGTCATGATAAATTGTAGACATTTATTTCACGTTTTATTGTCAAATGAATAGCCGCAAACGCAAGAAAACGTGAGATTCTTTAAGAAAAATATGGGCTTTAAAGGAAACTTTTAAAAATGCCACTACCTCAAAATAAAAGACAAAATGAAATGCAGAAATACAATAAGTTAGAACAATGAAAGGGTATTAGTCACCGCGAAAGGAGTAAAAGGTGCGCGCTTTGTAAGGACTCACCGTCAGGACTCGAGATCTACGAGCGAATGGACGAACCGCAAGGATTTTACCCGTACAATACTATTTGATCAATTGTGTTGGTAGCCAGGACGACAGGAATACAAACTGCTGTATGGGGTTAACGACATGCACATTTTCTTAAGTGATTCCTGTAATTTTTCCATATTCTTACAATTTTCCACCGATTTTGTTACATGTAACCCCACTCTGACATACTTTAAACTTATCAACTTTTCTATTAAATCTAGTCTTCTAGTTTTAAAATTTTAAATAAAGTTTATATTTATTTACTTTGAAAACATATTTTAGTTGTTTATAATTTTAAATCGTTAAAAATAACAAAATAGAAGCTTTAAATACCAATAAAATAAATATTTCTCATTGTAATTTGCAAATCAAAATATTGCAGTTCATTTTATTGATTATTCAAATAATTCGCTGTAATTTGTTATCTAACAAAATCGCCTAATTTGTAATTTAAACAACCTATACAACAACAAATTCAGCATAAGTGGAAAGGAATTTTCCGCAATGGACATTTCCGCAAAATGGTAAAAAACTAGGTTGCAATTTGCAAAACCACTTTCCTCTTCATCATAAGTTGTCAAATGCGGATATTATTTTCATTTTCCAACATTTAGGACACGCTTAAATTTTTTATAATACGAAGAAAATTACGTAACAACAGGCGCATATAAGTTGTTCCAGTTTTCCACTAAAGATTATATGTATGGTGAGCATTTACATAATGTAAAGCAAATTGTGGCACGAGTATTTTACTTAAAAATTAATAAGACCGCATCGATGTTTGTTTCCTCGAAAACCTGTGGCAGAAATAATTTGTTATAGCATTTATTTTTATTTAAAATAATGATTTTTAATGATTTAAACCTATTACATCGTTAAAAAAAATCATCTACTTTTAATTGTAAAGAAGATTTGATTTTTTTAATTGATTTTATTTTTGAAAATTTTTAATGCAAATTTATTAACAATTTTTCTTGTGGGGAAAATATATTCTTGGAAAATATTTTTAAATTTACAAGTCATTTTCAGATAGATTGTAAATTGCGATTTACTATGATATTTCAAATGGTATCGTTTCTTTTTAATGCTTATTCGATCAGTAAATAAAAAAAATCCTTCCTTTTTTAAATATTTTCATCTTTCGGAAAGAAAAATCACATCTTTTTTATATTTAAAGTTAATTAAGAAATTGTATTATTATGGTTTACCTTTTTTTGTGCTTGGTGAGTACAGGTATTGTCCACCTAAATGGTTTTTCTGTCCAAGCTAATATAGATTAAAATTGATTAATAAATTTACATAGAGCTAATTTAAAATCAAACTAATTCTAAGAGAGTTTTCTTTTTCAAAACTAATAACATCTTCCCTGTATAAGGTATGTCCTACAAAATCCAATAAATAATTTACAAATTACTCTTTTTATAATTTTTAAATATAACTTTTAAATATAGTTAATTATTTCACTCATAAATAAGGAATTCATTTGCTAAACTTAGGAAATGACCCATTTAATTAAAAAAAAAATTAATTTAATGATAATGATTAAAAATCAATTAAAAATTGTTAAAAACTTCTGTTCTCTCTTACCGCAATTGACAGTAAACTTTAAAAAAAGTTAAAAAAATGTTTAATTGAAATTTTTTAAGTAAATGAAGATTGCATTTGAAATGAAAATACATTTTAGCAGAATTACAAAATTCTTTAAGAATCAATAAAACTTTAATAATATACTCAACAAAATCTAAAAAAAAAAATTAAAAACTGAAAAAAGGCATTTTTTACTTTGTTCAAACAGTATTAACTAAGTAATAATAATAATAAATTGGATAGTTTTTTTCTTAGTTTTAGTAGATTTTTAGGGGATAAAAGAACTCAAAACTAAATTTAAAAAAACTGCGCACTTTTCTGTTTTTTATTAATAACTATTTAAAATATTATTGAATTATCAAATAAAAATCAGTAATTAAATAAATTGATTGTTTAGCAACCTCTTATAAATAAATAAAAAGTTTTATCAGCTACAGTAAATTAAAAAATAATAAATAATCATCGAATTACCCTTTTTACCTTTTAACATCTTTTTGAACATGGTTTATTATTTCCTTAATTAATTAGAAAACTTTTTTGCTACTTAGGAATCAATAAATATTAATTTAAAAAATAATAAAATTTTCTGCCGCTGTTATTAAAATTAAAATGAAGAAACAAGGAACTAATTAAATAAATTTTTCCAACAGAAAAAAAAGATATTTTTTTTACATTTCACCATAATAAAACAATCAAAAACAATGGATTCTCATTAAAAACTGGCTGAAAATCTTTTTGAAAATGATCTCAAGAATCGATTAGAAAGTGCGCACCAAGTGCCTATAACAAAATAAATCGATAAAATGCGTTTCGCACTATTCCCAACACTCTTCCTTATACACGCATTGCATATATGTAAATCTCAAGCAAGAAGTAAGTAAGTGTCTTCTGCTGCTCATTCTTCTTTTCTCTTCCTTTCTGTTTCCTACCATTCATCGGGCCACCGGTGGAAGTAGTGGCTCAACTCTTCAACCAAGAACAACCGACTGCCTTGCTTGTCTATCGGCAACTTGAGCACATTCTTCTTATATTATAAAGCAAAGTGTGTTAGTTCATCTCACGATTAACTCACATACCGCGCGAAAGCAGCGAACGGTAATGCGGAAACCAGTGGCGATAGTTCGGTATCTGTTGGCGTACGTGCTCCTCATCGTCGATGCCCGATACCTTTTACCGGAAGTGCCGGACGTGCTGCATCCACCGGTCCCCGACATAAGTATAGTACTTTAAGAGCGAGTGCCAATTACTCGGCCAGTACAGACGGTGACCGATTTTCTTCTGTTTAGTGCAGAAGGATGTCAACGCGACAACAGGTGCGGACCACTGGGACGCCGATCCGGAAGTGACGCCGGGCCTCTTCCAGGGCGACATGGCCATGACCAATGAGGTGTACAATTATTGGCGCGTCGGTCTCAAATGGGACGTCTTCCCGGAAAAGCTATGGAAGAACGGCATAGTTCCTTACGCAATTAGTCCGCTTTACGGTAAAAAGAAAAAAGAACTCAATTAACGGTCGCCTATTATTATCATCATGTGCTGTTACTATATGCGCATTTTATTTATTTTCTTTTTTTTTTTCTTTTAGAGCCCATCGATCATGTGACCATTTACAAAGCGATCCGCACTCTCAATTTCATGACTTGCGTGCGCTTCGTGCCCTGGAACGGTAAATCCAAAGATTATCTGCTCATTTGGCCCATCCAGTATCCGAAAGGCTGCTGGTCCTTCGTGGGCAAGTACGGCGGCACGCAGATTGTGAGTTTGCAGCCGCCGGATGAGAACGGTCCCAATTGTTTGGGCACCGAAGGAAGGGCCATTCATGAACTGATGCATGCGCTCGGTGTGTTCCACGAACAGTCCAGATGGGACCGGGATAAATTTGTCAAGATACATCTTGATAATATCATTCCCAGTAAGTTTAAAAACACTAGTAGAAAAACTAATAAGAAAAGAAAACAAGAATCTGGTGCTATAAAAATGTGTGTTTTTTATTACTATGGGGTTAATTAGTTGTGCAAATTTTGACCCGCTTTTTGAACGCGAATCGACGCTCGTGTGGCAAAGCAGTGGAAGCCCTGATTGCGGTTTTGGAGCAGCTTTTAACCCCAATTTTTACTTTCATAAAATAACGCGTCGATATGGAAATCGATCAAACGTATATTTAAAGAATGTAGAACAACGAATCCAATTTCTTAAACTTGCCCGAATTAAACCGATATTAATTAGGAGCTATTCGAAATATTAAGGTCAAACTGTTCTAACACACATTATGCATTATAAATCAAAATTGTGGCCATTTACTTGACATATACGTACCAATTAGCGACTAAATTAATTGTTTAATCAATTTAAAAATTGGTTATTTTTATCTCTTTTTTTATTAGTTTTTATTGATTTTTTAGCAGTAAAAAGGAAAACTCATTATAAAAGGACTGCGAATAATTTTTTATTAATTTATATTTAAATTATAAATTTATCAACAACAAAAAATTGTCATAAAAATGTAAATAAGTCGAAGAAAAAAATAATAAACTACTCGTACAATCGATCCATTGACTGAAATTAACTTTTTGAATTAAAAACAAAATTTATAAAAATTATATGAAAATTTTTATTTTATTTTAAAAATAAAAGCTACATAAATATTGATGAATAAACTAGTAAAAGACAATAATAAAAATAAATATCTGTTTAACCACCTTTTATTAATAAAAAAAAATCAGCCTTTTTTTTAGCTCCAATGAATTCAAAAAATTTATATTAAAAATTTAATTACTAAATGCTATAAAAATGTAATAAATCAAAAGAAAAAAATTAGGATTTTTTATAGAGTTTTTGACTGAAATGAGCTTTCAGCGAATGAATATTAATCAAGAAACAAGCAAAAGTCAGTCATTAAAAATATATCAACTTACTTTTATTAATAAAATAAATTGGACTTCGTTTGGCACCTCCAATGAATTAAAAAATAATAAATTTAAACAAAAAAGGTCATAAAAATGAAAACTCAAAAAAAAGAAACTTTTGCAGATTTTTTTTTTTTTTTTGCTTTAATGAGCTTTTCATTTTTAAAACAAAATTTTAAAAAAGCTATGAACTTTTTACTTTTTTAAACTGCTCTAATATAAATGAATCAACAAAAAAATAATTAATAAATAAAATATATTTTCTCTTAAACTACATTTTAAAGATAAAAAAAATTGTTTTCTGCTGCAATGAAGTAAAAAAAGTAATAATTAATTTAAAAAACATATTATTTTCAGAATACAAATCAAACTTCGACAAGCAAAGTTTAGAGAACACAACATACAGTTTCGAATACGATTACAATTCGATTATGCATTACGGCCGTTTCTACTTTAGCAAAGCACGCGGCAAGCCAACCATCACGGCCAAAATGCCCGGAGTGACCAGACTGGGTCAAAGGAAGGCAATGTCCAAAGGCGACTGCTTGAAGCTCAACGATCTCTACGGATGCTTAGATAACCCGAAAATCAAAAAGAAATATTATAATATTTGCCAATTTATGGGCGTGTAAATATAAATTTATAATAATGCAAATAGCTTTCATCATTTAATCAGATGATCTTCCTTCGAATTTCGCATCAATGTCCAAGTCTTCCGCATTACCAGCGAAAGATTCCTCTTCAACCACTTCTTCCTTTTTAATGTCCACCACTGGATCAATTTCAGAATCGAAAATATTCTGAGGTACATAGTCTGTTAATAACGGCCAGCATTTTTCTAAAAAAAAAAAAACATTTTTTAACATTTGGCGAAAAAATAAAAAAGTAGATTGTTCTTTTAAACCTTTAAAAGATTCAATTGATGGGATCAATTGAAATTGGGCTGCGTAAAAAGACAAATCTTGGGTGTGCGGCGTCTCCAAGAGGAACTCCAAAAGTTGTTGTTCGGGTAAGCAGTTAAGTGGTCTTGAAATGTCCGAATAATGCGAGCGGACTGTCTTTACTTTGTTCGGTAAACGCATACTTTGGGCTCTTTGTTTGTTAATTAAATTTGAACTAGTAGCAGTATGCAAATCTGTTACAGTTGAACTGGACTCCTGAAATTCGCAAATTTTATTCATTTTTTTCTCTTATTCATTTATTTTTTTAAGAAGAAAAGAAGAAGACTAACCTCATCATCATCCTCATTGGCTGCCCGAAGGAGCAAACCCAGCTTATACAATTTACCAATACAGTGTTTGATCTTTGACTTGACTTCATTAACATCTAAATCCGAATTGATTTTCTGCAATAAATGTGGCGGTTTTGCGCTCATATCTGTCCAAATTCTTAAAAACCTCTAAAAAAATACATTAAAAAAAATAATTAGCAACAGAAACATTTAGTACTTGATTAATGTGATGAAAAGCGCATAAAAGTTTCAAACTGCTCAGGTTTTTCACGCAGTCTTCATTGGTAAATAAATGATGGACATGTGCATTTAGTGCCTCTTCACATCCCTAAAAAGTTCTCTTCGTTTTATTATTATTAATTATTTTATGTATTAATTTTTTATAACTAACATCAATGACGTGCATGAAATACGTAGCATAGTGTAATAAATATCCAGTCAAATATTCTTCGTGGTAACTTCCATTGATAGCTTCAATATTTTCGCTAAAATTTGCGCCAATATTGTTGAATTCACCAGAATTAAAGCGATGTCTTCCGATTATTATAAGACGATGTATGAATGTTACCTGTAATTAAAGCTACAATGAAGTATTGATCAATCGAACCTGAATTCTATATTATTACCCTATTTATTTGAGTCATGTTACTGACAATGACTTGATAAAGGGATTTGCGATGCGGTTCAGCTACGACGATGGGCACCAAGTTTCTTTTCACCTTTCTCTTACCATATTTTCGAGCTGTTGAAGCACCTGGTGCACCAAGAGCTGTAGTCATCTTTCAAATTGTTGCCCTGCTGCTTGCTGCCTGCTGCCATAGAAACAAAACAAAATTTTCCTGTTTTCCTCTTTTATTGAAATTTTCAAACGAAACACAACCTATTTCCATCTTTTTCACAATAGAAAATTCAAATATCGCGTCATAAAAAATTTGTATGGCGCGAAATTCAAAAAGTTCATTTCTTTTTAGTAAAAAAATATTTTTCTACATCAAAAACCTGCAATAAAAGTAATTTAAAAAAATTGGGTGGCCTTTTTATATTTTTTCTTAGTTTACACAACACCTTCTTAAAGGAATACATACGTACTTAAGTTTTAAAATAAAAGAACTCTTTTTGCTTAGAAAAAAACAACTAAACGTACATCAATTCTAATCACAGGTTAACCATTTCAATAAATAAATGCGACTCTACAATTTGTTCACAAGGATATTGTACAAACAAATACCATTCATGTCATATTTTTTATAAGTTAAATTGTACTATGTTTTTTATTCAATTGATATTAATCATCAACATTTGTTTAATTCAATATTTTTCCAACAATTTACCGCCACTCACTCTCCTCTTCGAAACAGGAAAATAAAATTAAACAAATATGCTAGACTCGCATTTTGTTACTAACAGCTAAATACAAAGGTCAGAATTGTTACTAAATCTTAGTAATAATAAATTAGTTTACGAATAACACAGCAGAAAAGATCGGTTACGAAGGGGCTTCTTAAGAACGAACCATTTTGGAAATATGTCAGCGGTGAGATACACGAGTGCAGATATTATTCAATAATAATATTAATAATAATTTAACGGAATGATGTCTCCTGCTTGATTCATTCGGCGATTTATGGTCTAGCTATAGTAAAATACTGGATTACATTCTTAGCATATAGTAGGTACTTCCGACAGGTAGTAGCTTACGACGAAAATAATCTCTTCGATGTTTTACTAGACTGTAAATTGCCCATTAATAAGCTGCAAATAAAAATATCAAAATTAGCAATTGAAAAAAAAATCATTGACTAAAAAGAAAATTGAAATACAAATAAAGGTCAGCATTCTTCTTAGAGGTAATTATGAACTTGGTGTAGTTCGAGTAATCACAACATTTCAGGAAATTTTTATCATCATGATAGGGGTAATTAATTTGAAGGAATTGCAAAAACAAAACAAAAAACTACTTACAGGATCCATTGCTGTAACCGTTCATCTTTCCGTTGCTGCTGCTGTTATTATTGCCGAATCGCATGTGATTTCTAGGTCCATTGTTTTCGCGGCCTCTAAAACTGCCGTATCCCCAACGGCCACCCTTATTTCCGCCGCCGAAACCATTGCTTCTGCTGGCCATCTCTGATAACTTTGGATTGATCACCTGCGCAACAAAAAAATAAAATTAATATCTTTAAAAGGCTACCAGTGCTTAAAAAATAATAAAAATAATGAAATAAAACTGTCGGGAAACTTGAGGATGGGATTCAGACTCTTTCCGTGTGAACACCGAAGGCATATTTCCCGACCTTTACTATTCCTCGCATAAGCATTCATGCTCCACTGATGACTAGGCGGAGGCATGCCAATTTACGAGGGTAACAAATAAAATTACATAACAATAAAAAAGAAACAGTACCTGATTTGCTTCCTTAAGTACGGACACCAAATCCTTTGCTTGTCTGAAGTTGTTGGGTGTGAAGAAGGCGTACGACGTGCCGGTACTTTCCGAACGTCCGGTACGACCGATACGATGGATGTAATCCTCAGATGAATTTGGATAATCAAAGTTAATTACGTACTTAATACCTTCCACATCTATCGAGAAAAATTATTGTGAATACTGAACGCAGGCAACATTTGCGGCATTAATTAATAAAGTAGTATATAAATTATGTGCTACCACTTAATGGAAATTTAGAATAACTTTTTTTGTTTTGAACATCCACTGAATAATTTACAAGAGTTGTCACTTAAAAAGAAAATGAGAATTTCTTGCCATATATAAGGTATAATTATTTATATAAATTTCCAATGTAATTTTAGCGCAGACTTGCAAAATCCTTGCCAAAAAATACATTACCATTAAATATTATTATTAGTAGTCTGTTGGTGTTTTTTTTTTTTTGAAAAACCAAAAAAAAAATGGTGATGATATAGCAGCAATAACTTGCTGTTATGGTAAAATCAATTAGTAAACAAACAACTAAATAATAGGAGAAAATAATATGTCTAAGAATACTAACCAGTGCGCTCGAGAACACATTAAGAATCCACAAGACGCTTTAGGCTTATGTATGAAATCGGTATAGTAGCAAATTAACTGGCTGCAGCAGATCCCAACAATATTGTGTAGTAGACTATACATTGGTCAATCCACTGCAGGACCGAATCACGGAAGAATATTATTACACAACATATTCATTGAATGACATCTGTTTGGTTTGTTGCTTGTAAAGTCCCACGCAGTTATTTGAATTTGGGATTTAAGAAATGAAATAAAAGAAAATCGAAAGGAATTTCAAAGAGCGGAAGTATGAAACATCTTTTCAGGGTTATCAGGATGTGGGATTGGTAAAAACAAACATGTGCCATACAGTTGCCGCATATACAATCTTCCTGTAATCGGTCTTCTACCTCACGTCAGCTGATCTACACCTCAGCGGGGGCAGCCAGCCAGAGGCACCGCAAGACACAGAATTGCACCTCGTTTTAATTAACTTTTTTTTTCAAAGGCGCAAAAAAGGCGTATTTTTATTAGCACTCTCGAGAGCTAACTTATTGTACGCTCATCCTGCATGTGCCTCTGAAACAAAAAAAGGACAGCCAGACTGATTATTACTGAACCAACAAAATGCTTTTAGGCAGCAGCAATAATTCAAATAGCAACATTCATCATCCATCGACGAGAATCTTTACAGTTCAACAGTAATGTACTCACTCACAAGTAAAATTACTGTTCGTCACTGAAGAGATGTTTCTACGTAGAAAGTAACTGTTGCCAATTATTATTACCAAGTATGAAATCAATCCCATTACGCGGCAGTTAATTTAATGTAATAATCAAATCACAATTAAACCAGTCTGGAAAATCCCCATAGAAATATGCTACTATGCCGTCCTTACCCATCATCATTCATAATGTAAACGAGACAGATAGAATCGCCCGCAAATAATATGAGTGTCATTACTTAGTTTTAGATTATATATACCTAATATACACGGCGTTAAGTGACAAATTCGTAGAATAAATAATACCGTGGATGGTTGTGTTTTCCATCGATAATGCCAGTTCGACTTAAAGTTACACACTTACCAAGGCCACGAGCAGCTACGTCTGTAGCTACCAATATGCTGGACTTTCCGTTGCGGAATTCCCTAAGAACGTAGTCACGCTCTTGCTGGCTCTTGTCGCCGTGCATGCACACGGCAGGCCACCCGTAACGGCGAATGTTGCGGGTAATTGTCTCAACCTTCTTCTTCGTTTCCACGAAGATTATCGTCTTTGCTCCTGGCTCGCCATTGTTACCAATCTCTTGCAGCAAACTGTTCAATCTGAAACCGACAAGATTTTATTAATTAAAAGCGAACTTTTTAAAATAAAAAAATTGTTTTGTGAAATGAAATCAGTTCTTCTTAGAGGTAAATGTGTGTGGTATAACAAGTAATCATAGGACTTCAGTTAAACATCTCATCATGAAAATTCAAAATTGTAAATTTAAAAAAATTGGGAGAAAAAAACTTACTTTGTTTCTTTTTCGTGTTCTTGGCATACATCGACAATCTGCAAAATGTTGTGATTGGCTGACAATTGCAGGGAACCAATGTTGATCTGGATGTATCCATTCAAGAAGTCGGAAGCCAGTTTGCGCACCTCCTTGGGCCAAGTGGCGCTCCACATCAGGGTCTGTCTGTCCGGGCGAATTTGCTCGATGATCTTTCGGATTTGCGGCTCAAATCCCATGTCAAGCATACGATCGGCTTCGTCCAAAACCAAATAAGTGCATCTTCTCAAATTGGTGGTGCCCTTTTCGAGGAAATCGATCAAGCGGCCGGGCGTGGCAATAACAATCTCAACGCCGCGTTCCAAATCGCGAGCCTGGGGCCCTTTCGGGGCTCCTCCGAAGATGCAAGTGTTGCGCACATACGAATCGGAACCGAAATCGGTGGCAACTTGCTGTATTTGCTGAGCCAATTCCCTCGTGGGAGCCAAAACCAATGCAATGGGTCCGTCGTTGCGCGAAATTGGATGCTGATTGTTAATATGCACAATGGCAGGCAAGATGTAAGCCAAAGTCTTTCCAGAGCCAGTCTGGGCGATACCGACCATATCCTTGCCGCTCATAGCGATCGGCCAACCTTGTGCTTGAATGGCAGTGGGCTGGTCATAACCCTGTTTGCGGATGCTGTTCATTACGTAATCGGGGAAGCTGGCTTCCTCAAATTGCTGAATGGGATTGGGAACGTCGTCTCCGTCAACAGTAATCTGCTTGCTTTGGCGGTACTGGTCAACTTCGTAGTGAGACTTGTTGGCCACGTTGTGGTGCGGCACGTAGAAGTCCTTCTTGAAAGGTCTCAATGCGGCTGGGTCCCAGCTGGGCTTGCGGAGTCTACCACCAGGTTGACTATTGTTTTGATTGCTGCTGAAGCGGCTGTTTCCTCCAGACCTGAATCTATTGTTGGAGCTGTATCCGCCGCCGCCACCACCATTGGACGAGCCAGATGAGCCATTACGATAGCTTCCACCGCCACCGCTGGAACTACCGTTTCCTCCACGGCCTCTAAAAGAGCTTCCCGAGCTATTGCTTCTTCCGTAAGACCTAAACAAGCCAAAATAACAAGTAAGTCGTAAAACAGGAAAAAAAACCAAAGAAAGTGATTGCTTTTGTTACAAAAAGAGAAATCTAGTTTGGAACAATGACCTCATAAATCGAATATTCTACGACTCAAAATGGCCGCCGTTAATTTCACTTATCGAAACTAAAATACCGTTTTACGCGATATAAAGGCAACGGATCAAAAAAATACACATTCCAAAACGTGAAACAAACAATTAGAATTGTACTCACATGTTTATAATTGATTGATTTTCTGTAGATTTGTAGATGTTTGCAGATTCGTATTTAGAAAGGCTGACGTTGCTCAAATTGCTGTATGAATTGGTGAAACTCTGTGGGGAAATAGAAGCAGATATTAAGGAAAAATTCAGCTTACATAATAGCACTAGCTACTAGTAATTGATGCAGTTTCAAAAAAACGTGTTTAGCACATTTTTAAAGTTATGCACAAGAGCACAAAAATTTAATTGAAAGAGAGAACTTACCTCCTGGACGGTCGATGGAGAAGAGACAAAATTTGTCGATGAAGGGCAGGAATGTTCCGGACGAGAGTACTGCGCATTAACATTGCGCGCACACCGGAAATCGAAGTGGTGGTAATCCTGCCAATTCTGATCCATTGCGCAGCTCCGGAAGTCAACTCACTTAGAAAATTATTTGGAAATCAATAATTCGAAACTTTTGAAACTGATGCAATATTGACAAAAATTACAAACGCTTTGCTTGTTTATTATTTTCTTTATTGTTTCTCTGGCAACGACAATTTTTTCAAATACCCAACAAAGTAGATTTGTCAGACACTTTTTTTGTAATAAACAAAATTACATCGGAACAAAAAAACAAACGCTGAAATCAAATATTACCACCTCCAAACTTTCCATAAACAATAAACAATGCAATTTTATTTTTTAGAAAGTTTTGCAGAACCTCTTCGTTCGTCGATCCTTTCTACATCATCTTAGGTAACCTGATTTGCGCAACAACAAAAAACACTTCGAAAATCGCATGTAGAAATAATTTCAGACCTTTATTAATTTTGAAAAGAAAAAAATAACTATAATATGTGTTTTCTACATAACAAGCAAATATGTACAAAACGAATTAAATAAGATATAACTTATAATCACTTGATTTAATATTATTATACGTAAATTGTAGATCAACAATTAGTTGAAGAACTACTCAAGTTTCATATTCACTTGAAACTCAAGTAGAAAAGAAAAACTTGCATAGTTTTTTAAATCTTTTTTCGAAAAGTTTAGTTTCACTTTAAATCAATCAATTGGTTTAATTAAAACCAACAGTTCATATTTACCACTATTTTAGCGCACTTAGAGAAGATGATGAAATAAATTCAAAAGGCGAGCACGCTGCTCTTGCAGTCAATGCTCGAACTCGTGCTGTCGGTGAATGTAAGACCAAATTGCACGAGAAACGCTAAACAATCATCCGTGGATTTGAACGCCATCTCATCGGACACAAATTGCACGGATATGTTTTGACGATAGCTAAACGTTAAACACAGATTAAATTTAAACAGTAAAAAAAAAACATTTAAAACTAAAAACAAAAAAGGAGAAAAACGAAAGGACAACCAAAATCTTCTGAAGAAGAAAATAAGGAAATAAAAATACAAACCTTTTAACTATGCATTTCAAGAATTCGGTGCGTTCCCTATCAATAAACCAATCCACTAAAAATCCAGCCATCTTGGGGGCTTCCTCGTAGAGCTTAAAAAACCTATGAAAGTTGCCGCAGCTCCAAGCGGAGCGCAGCTTTAAAGAAAACATGATGCATTCGTCCGTCTTATCACTATCAGTTAAATACTTCATAACCGTCATTATATCTGAAACAAATATTTTTTTAAATTAATATAACAAATCTTCTTCAAATAAAAAAAAAATTAAAAAAAAACAGTAATAAATAATACAAACCTAAAGTATTCTTCGTAAAAATATAATAGAGAATCCTGTAGGCGATGAACTCGTTTCGGTTTTTGCCGCCGACCTCGGAGTAGAGCATCTTTAGCTGGGTTTGGCACTGATTGAACTCCTCGTGGTCTCCCTTCTCGAGCGCGATGCGTGCGTGCGTCTCGTACACTTCCACCGTGAACTCGTTACGGATTCCTTGCACCTGCATTAACAAAATTATCAATTAATTAATTAATTGTCAAAAGAAATAGAGTAATAAAAAAGAAAATCTTACGGTTAAATCTTGTCGTATTGACTTGAGTTGATCGCAGGTGTAATAGTAGTCCGGCTTTAATTGCCATTTGCTCTTCACATTCTGTAAGGATAATTTAAGAACTTCAACTGGCCGAACTTCACAAGGTTCGGGTGCCTTGGTGAGTCTGTAAAAGGACTTCTCCACATCCTGGCAAGTGCCCACAATATGAAATTCGGTCCAGTCAAAGTCGCCGTTGCAGTCTTCGCTAAATTTCTCGAGGGCGAGATTAAAGGTTTTCCGCCGTTTCACCGCTATCGATTCGTCGGTGCCGCCGCCGCCCGACTTCGCGACCGCGTTATTATTGAACCGGGCAGCTCGCTGCTCCAGCAACTGCGAATTCTCCTCGACGCCGCCGAATTCCGAATAGAAATGCGCCTTTTGCTGTTGCTGCTGCCTTTCTTTCTGCTTTTGTTTCTTATTCGCTTTCGCATTTAACTTTTTACTAGCGCTATTGTTCCCTAACCTATCTGCAAATTTGTTTTTCGCCTTTTTATTCGGCGTCTTTGCTAATTGAACGTAACTATCTTTGCTGCTGGACGACGAGCTGAAAATTACAAAAACAAAAATTTCATTAAAAACAAGTCACGAAAAAACACTTTTTTTTTCTTTTCATTTGATTGAAAAATCAAATTAATTATTGCGCATCTTGAACATGATGTCTCTTTTTTATTGGCTAGTTAACTGTTTTAGAAGAACTATTAGGCATGGGCCATTTTTCCTTTTTTGTCTTCATTATTTTTAAAAAAGAATCGAAAAGAAAATTGGTGTGACTTCTTTAAAATATTGATATATTGGAAGTGGCCAAGTAAGAAAAATATTTGAAGTCAGATCAATTAAAAAAAAAGACATCCTATACGAGAAACAAATAATAGAAAAAATTACCTCGAAGTATGGCGACGGCGTGGACTTCTGCTTCTTGACTTTTTACGGTAAATATTAACAGAGGGAGATCTGGATCTTGACCTGGAAGAGGAATGTCCACGCAAAGTGGATGCTCTGGCACCCAGCCGTGCGCCCATGGCAGCCGAGAGCCCTTTCTTATGGGGAGTATTTTGAAACTGGTTCAATTGGCCAGCGACCACCTTCGGCACTAAATTATTACGCTCACTTTGAATGCTGGGCAACGGTTCGTTTTTCCAATCGCGAATATTTAACTCTCCAGACGCCGTAGCAGACGTAATTTTACCCTTCAACACTATATCTACTTGATCCCTATCTAATTTAGTTTTACATTTAGCGTAACATCTTTCGATGTAGTCTTTCAAATCGGGGGGCCAATCGCCGGTCGGATTATCGTACGGATTGGGAATTTTGACCGGTGGCGTCGGTAGCGGCAGCGGCGGATGCGCCTTCAGATTGTTTGGCAACGGTGGAGGAGGTTTCGAAGTGTCTGGAGGTAATGGTGGTAAAGGTGGCATGTTTTCTGGTGGTGGTGCTGGTTTTTGTTCTGGTGGCGGCAGCGGTGGACTATTGAAAAAGTTTTGCCCGTTATACAATTGCGTTTGCTGTTGTTGTTGTTGCTGTTGCTGCTGCTTATTTTGCTGCCGCTTTCGCTTCTTCTTAGCTGCTCCGCTTGTCAGCGAGTTGCATTGCTGCGGGAGATTGCCGTTCGGACGCGAATTTATTTGAAAACGAATCGGGCCAAACTTTTGGGGACTGAAGAACGTGTTCTGTTGTTGGGGTGACTGCAGCAATGGTGATGCTGCTGAAGATGAGGTTGTGGGAGGAGGAGGACCTGGGGGAAGTGGAGGATTTGTTACTTCTTCATTGCTGGCTTCCGACTTTGCAGGGTTAGCTGCTGCAGCTGGGGACTTAAATGAAGGTGGAGGAAATTGGTAACCCATCATGGTAGGATAATAAGGATATTGAGCATAGGGATAATAGTAAGGCATGGAAGCATAATTATAGGGCCAAACTTGGGGCCCTTGTTGGGTTATT
Source organism: Holobus sp. GC000080 (assembly GCA_030556065.1). NCBI lineage: Eukaryota > Metazoa > Arthropoda > Insecta > Coleoptera > Staphylinidae > Holobus > Holobus sp. GC000080. Next base: position 58,896 of record JASKGO010000591.1, read on the forward strand.
TGCGCACTTGATTGAGCCATTTTTTGTTGCATCAATTGAGTGCTACCTCCAGATGTTGGATTAGTAGCAGTCGATATTTCTTCCATTGATTCGGTGGTATACTTGCGTACCTAGGATTCACAAGTAAACAGAAAAACAATGTTAATTCATTACAACAGATAAAACAATAACACAGCACAGATTAAAATAAAGAATCTGCGATGTAAAATATGAAGAAGACAAAAAAAAATAGGACAAAATGGCGTCCGATATGAAAGCTGAACTTACCTAGAAAAACTCAAACCCACATCGACTCGAGTATTATTGGTTAATTTTAAAACAATAATAATAATTAACGAAAAAATGTGGATCTTGCATACGTGTTTTAATAGTCTTTTGCGTTTATCACTTTTAATTAGACACTAATTACAAATCTTCAACGTCTACTCTTTTGTGAAGCTTTTGCATTTACTGTCAAATGCGGCCATTGCTATTTCGATAGGCCTGCCAACATAAACAGCCGAAAGCGGCAATTTCAAAAGTGAAAAATTCAGATAGATAAATAAAAAACCTATTGAATTGAAATTCAAAACAATCGTGACGAATATTACGTGCTGCAAGTAAAAGGAAAATTCCTAATACTTTATGTAAGTTAATCAATGCAGGCCTTAATGATCTTTGTTTTAATTAATATTATAAATAACTGCTGCACGCATAATAAAAAAGCGTCGTTTTTATCTGCAATTAACTATTTGATCAATTGTAAATTACAATTCCGTAACAACCTTGTTCCACTGATATAGAAAAACGATTATTAACTTGATTCGCTACCGATATTATCATAACCAATTAGTATTAATACGTTTAAAATGCTTAATAAAAACACAATTAACACGCGACGCACAAATTTCAATTTGATATTTTAATTATATAATTAAAAAAACAATAGTAATAGCTACAGGATGTATTTTAAATTTAATTATTAATTTCAAATCGTGACAAATAATTTAAAAAGAAATCGTTTTTCTCATAATAAAATTGTACTGTGTAGTTCTTTCAATCGAAAACAAAGCAATGAAATGAAAACCTAATGCAACACTTAACAATATTAGCTCATAAGAGTCATAAGAAGGTCTAACTTAATCCGAAGCAAAATAAAAAACATAAAAAATACTTCCTGTTTCAGGGCGCAATGGATTAGCACTTCCTTAGGCTAATCCAAACGTTTAATTAGGATTTGTTGGCACTTCACGGTCAAAAATACATAAATAAACAAATATTACTTCATATTCAAATCATCAGATCAGTATTGAAAATTCATAAACTCCATTAATAACGCTAACGCATCCGTATCGCTAATATGAAAATTAAAAAACAAAAACATTTGGTTCCGCTACAAGATATACTATAATAAATTACTTTTTGCGGATTAAAAACGAAAAAAACATGCAAAAAGTGATTGCATTATTTTTCCGCAAGAACGCTCAGAAATGGCAACAAGCGGCAAACCATTGATTAAGTTTGTTTTAGTAATTAGTCTGTGAATGGATTTCACACTTTAATGAGCGTCTATAAATGCACAGCATTAAATAATAACTAGACTTACGAATAAGAATTCCCCAGGTGACTTTTCCGTTAAATTGTATTTCGATTTTTAAATTGCTCGGGAATTGATATGCATTTAGGGAAAGCCCAGTTTGATGAACCAACCGCTGCAATTGATGGCTTTCAAACGCAGCATCACGCTTTTTGTTTGTTTGCAGTTTTCGGAAGCGATCTGTAAACACCCAAATGAAATCTCATTAATTGATTGGATTATAAACGAAAGAGTAATTACTCATTGACGACCGTGATCGTTGATGGGGAAAGCTTAGTGGCCTCCACACGTGACCACAAATCGCTTATAATAGTGCCGATTGAGGCTGCCCCGATACAGTCGAGGTTCAGTCGTTCAGCCATCGAGGAACCTAGAGATGCCCAGCATGTCCGAGGAAGCCGCAATGGTAACCAAAGAGGAGTTCAGTGACGAGGCTTTCGATACGGCCACGTCCGAAGAAGACGAAGGCTATCCGGTGAAGATCAGCAACTCGCCAAAAGTGAAGAAGCCCAAAGAGGCCACTTTCGAGAGTCTGGTCCGCAAGGATTGTCACGAGAAGTTTCTCAGGGATGCCGTGGAAATCCTGCTGAAGGATGCGGTCTTTAGCGCTTCCTCGCGCGATGCCAAAGTGTTGGAGTGGACCAGTCCGGAGAATCTTGTCGAACTCTTCGATTTCCATCTGAGAGATTCGCCGACCACTCATGAAGAGCTACTGCGCTTGGTCAGAAGCACTGTGCAGCATTCGGTGAAGACGGCGCATCCCTATTTCGTCAATCAGCTTTTCTCCTCGCTGGATCCCTACGGATTGGTTGGCCAATGGTTGACCGATGCTCTAAATCCCAGCGTTTATACTTACGAAGTGTCGCCGGTCTTCACGCTCATGGAGGAGACCGTGCTGAAGGAGATGCGTCTGATTGTGGGATTCCCCGACGGAAAAGGTGATGGGATATTTTGTCCGGGTGGTAGCATGGCTAATGGATATGCTATAAGTTGCGCTCGACATTATTGTCTTCCAAATATTAAGGTATTTTTGTTTCTTTTCAAGAAAAATTTCGAAAATTTAAGGAAAAAACAGTTTCTTGTAGTAATTGTTTCTTCTTCTTCCAAAACAGTTTTACTAGCTATTGATTTCATAGTTGCCAATACAAATTTAGCAACATGGTTACCAATACAGTATAACAAAATTACTGTTATTAAACAAAAGATGTTATTGTTGGAATTATAGAAAACAGGTCTGCATGGAATTCCCCGCTTAGTACTATTTACCTCCGAAGACGCCCACTATTCCGTTAAAAAACTGGCATCGTTCATGGGTCTGGGCACCGACAATGTATATCTCATCAAAGCGGATTCAAATGGTAAAATGTCCGTGGATCATTTGCGGAGCCAAGTGCAGAGAACCGTTGGCGAGGGCGGCAAGCCGTTCATGGTGAGTGCCACCGCCGGTACCACTGTCATGGGCGCCTTCGATCCCATCAACGAAATCGCCGACGTGTGCCAAGAATACGGAATGTGGCTTCACGTGGACGCCGCGTGGGGCGGCGGAGCACTCATGTCTCCTAAATACAGACATCTAATGGACGGCATTCAGAGGTAATTACCTAAATCGTGCAGCCAAGTAATATCCTATGTCGAGATATGTGTACAAATGTAGAATCCGTGAACTTGAAACTAGCATCGGTTTAGACGGCAATAGCTAATCAGAATGTCGAGGCGATTTCATTAATGTAAGCTACGTTCACCTGAGCCTTGACCGTACGTTATAATTATTTCGAAACCCCCGCGCAATTAGCATTCAATTTCCAGCGCGGACTAATTAAGCGCTGTAGCCTTCCTCTAAAGGACACTCAGTGATAGTTTACAAAGATCAATTAAATGTTTTTGCAGAGCCGATTCCGTCACTTGGAATCCTCACAAACTGTTGGCGGCTCCGCAGCAATGCTCGACGCTTCTGCTGCGACACCAGGGTATCTTGGCGGAAGTCCACTCTTCGCATGCAGAGTACTTATTCCAAAAGGACAAGTTCTACGACACCAGTTTCGACACCGGCGACAAGCACATTCAATGTGGCAGACGTGCCGATGTCTTGAAGTTTTGGTTCATGTGGAAGGCGAAGGGCACTTCCGGATTACAGAAGCACATCGAAAAAGTTTTCGATAATGCCGAGTATTTTACGGAAACCATCAGAAAACGAGATAGCTTCCGGATGGTTTTGGAGAATCCCGAATGTACCAACATCTGCTTCTGGTATGTTCCGGAAAGTTTGCGCGGATGCGAAGGAGATGCTGATTATGCAGAGAAACTGCATAAAGTCGCGCCGAAAATTAAAGAGCGCATGATGAAGAAAGGATCGATGATGGTCACTTATCAACCGCAAAAAGACTTACCGAATTTCTTCCGAATAGTTTTCCAGAATTCCGGTCTCAATCGCGACGACATGCTTCATTTGATCGAAGAATTCGAACGATTGGGCCAAGATTTGTAACGTTTTAATTACTCTCTATTATGCACCTTGTACATAGTTTTAATACTAACATATTATTGTATTTTATAGCTTATTATTTATTACACAAAATTTGATTAATAAATTTTAAAAATGGCCATCATTTAAATAAAAAAAAAGATTTTAATTTCGTTCAATCTTAAAGCGTCTTCTAGTAATACCAGTAATGAATACTATTTAAAAAAATCTTAACTATTGTGTAGTTAGGGTATTCCCTTTGAAAAATACATCAGAGATAACCTGCAATGGATTGTAGATGAAGAAATCACTTCGATTAGCCATAAAGTACTCCACTGAAGATAAAATGACGTAGTTATTGAATAAAGACAATAGAAGAAATACTACGAAAAATACAGAATCTACATTAATCAATTAAGGAATTTTTAATTAATTCTGACTGAAAACTTGTTTCTAAAAGGGGTAAAAGGATACAAATCATGGCTCTTTCCCAGCTTTCCACAATGTACAATTCTGTTACCAACAAGTATCTGAAGTACCAATAACTTATGAAATTTTTCAGCGACTTGAACATTTTTGGGGGGATTTGCAAGAATTCAGTTAACTCTTCAGAAAGGCACTATTAAATTCTAATGATTAGTTTCTTTTGATAAGAATAATCAGAAAATTGATTTAATCACAACACAACCTAAAAATATTTTTAAATTATGTCATTTTGGTTGCATAAGTTTTTAACATTAATTTAACCTAAAAATTAGTTTTTTTATAAACAAAAGCAAATAAATTATTAAAAAAAATAATTAATAACAATAAAAACCGTTGGCAAAATGTACAACTTTTTAGACTTTAAATTAAACCCGAAAGTTTCCACAAGTGCAGCTGCCATGGAAGGTTATGAAGCTTCCAATTTAATTAGTAATAACAGCTTAACAAAATCAAGAGGATTTTTAGCATTTCCATCAATGAAACCTCCAGTTGATATAATTTTTGAACTCATGTGTTCAATTGATGTTCATTACATTTCAATCTGCACAAGTTTGGGCTCACAGAAAACCACAGGAATTGAAATATTGGATGAAAACCAAGAATCTCTAGGAAAATCTTTTTTCAATGAAAATGGCATAGTATTTTATAATTCCAAGTATTATTCTCATAAAAGCAATAATAAAATTGAACCCCTATATCACCAAGCATATTTGAAGTTCCATTTGAGAAAAATCTACTCTCACATTAACAAAATTCGAATTCGAATTTTAAAGACTGAAAGATCAGTCCCTTGCATAGGACCAGTTGTTATATTTGGAAATCCAAGCAAGAAATGTCCCAAGGAAATATTAGAAACTGTTCAGAATATTTTGACAAATCCTACCAGCAACATATCAATAAAAAACAATGAAGAAAATATTGAAAACAATGTCCAAAGCTTTCAGATTCCTGAAGAATTTAAGGATGCACTTACTTTTGAAGTAATGGCCCTTCCAATGACTTTACCAAGTGGATATTCAATTGATCAGTCTTCTTTAGAGAAATGCATAGCACAAGATATGAGCAGTGGCAGGAAACCATCGGATCCATTCACTGGAATAGAGTTCACTTCAAGATGCAAAGCAGTTTTCAATAGTGCCCTAAAAAATAGAATAGATCTGTTTTTAATTAGTAATTCACACCATAGAGAAACCTTTAATATTAGTAGAACAATAGGCAGAACAAGTGTAAAAAGATCAAATGATTTTGAGCTTTATAAAGAGAGTCCTTGCAAGAGAATAAATTCAAGTGAAATGTCTTCAGTGTCTTCAATTAGCAGTAGTTTAGATGAAGAAATAGCAAAAGTTGTTGGGAGTGGAAATTTTGTTTGTTTTACTAAAGACGCAACGGCAATGGCAATAAATAATTGCTTTTGTTGCAAATCTGACGAAAATTTGTATGAAATAATTAGTTGTAAACATTTGTATTGCAGAAATTGTCTTTTAAAACTTGAAAATGTTTGTAAAAGTTGTGGTAGTAGTTTTTCAAATGTAAATGTAAGGAAATTTCATGTTTAATAAATTTATTTTTATTTATTAATTTATTATTATTATTTTATATCAAATGGAAAAATTCTAAAGTTCAATTAAATAGGACAAACTGGAATAATAGATAAAACTGTATAGTTTTCCACATCCTTTTCTATTTACTATTTGATTAAATTTCTTTTATCACTTTTACTATTATTGTTTATAAAAATTTATTTAATAAAACATTAATTATATCTTAAATTGCGCATTTTTTCTTACAAATTTAATTTTTTTAAATAAATATGTTATAATAATGAAAACCTGAGTTTTAAAGAAAGAAACTTGGAGAAATAAATTTAAAAAATCAAAATGTTTGATAAGTGAAAATTGTTTTTATAAATATTTTTCAGAAAAAAGGATATGGATACCACATCCCAAGATTATTTCTTTGGATGAAGTATATAAAGCTCTCTTTTGCGGCTTTAAACCATCAGTTTCAATAACTAGTGGCACTGTTATTATTATTACTAAATTGCTTTCCAAAAAGTATTTTGAATTTTACCAAGAAATGTAAGCAGTTTTTCATTTAATTTATTTTTTTAAATACTACTCGTATTTTTTTTTTTCAATAGAAAGACCCTAATAATTTTTAATACCTCTTTTGTAAAAAAATGATAAATACCTCCAAAGCCGGTAAAAATATTGCAATGGACGATATGACTGAAGAACAGAAAAATAAGTACATCGCACTTTACAACGACAAGAAATTCTGCGATGTCGATTTGATAGCTGCAAATGATATAAAGGCAATTTCTGCTCATAGGTAATCATTTAAATGCTTAAATTAAATGCTTTAAAAAATAATAAATTACATAAGTCCAAATTTACAGATTAAAGAAACTAAAAAATATTTCTTTAATTTTATTTGATGCTTTTTTAATCTAATTATATTAAAATAATTTTATTGTTGTAAAGCAAAATAAAAAAACCAATTTTTAGAATTGTCCTAGCCAGTGTCTGCGAACATTTTTCGAAGCTCTTCAACGAACAACCGAACGCCAAAGAATTCATTATCGAAGACGTGGATGGAGACATCCTCGAAGCAATCGTTCGCTTTTGTTACACCCACGAGATTCTTCTAACCGACGAAAACAATGAGAAAGCCTTGAAAGCAGCAAGTTTTCTGCAGTTCGACAAATTGTTGCAAGCTTGTAGCATTTTCATTGCGGAAAAATTGACCGCCAAAAACTGTTTCGCTTATAGTTCCTTGGCCAGAAAGTACAATTCCGATCAACTAATGGAAAAAGTAAAGATATTTAGCGGCGAAAATTATCATGAAGTAAGTTAAGTCTTTAAATTTTTAAAAATTTCGTTCTTTTTTTCTAATTTTGAAAAATATAATTTGATTTTCATTTTAAAACAATCTTGATTTTGTTTTCAAAAATTCAAAAGTTTTCATTTTTGGTACTTAGATCGCAAAAACGGACGAATTCCTGAAAGCTTCTAAAGACCAAATGAACGACTTATTAAGCGTGGAAAATTTAGATGTGGAAACCGAAAAGGACGTTCTGGATGGCTTAAAACGCTGGATGAATTACGATATGGAAAACCGAAAGGACGCCATGAGCGAGCTGCTTCTCAAGATCAACTTGACCGCCCTAAATAATGAACAACTCTTTAGGGAAGTGGTCAATTGGGTCGGTCACGATTGCAACTTGCAGAAGATCCTGATGGACGTTTTGAAATTCAAAGCAATAAAAGAAGCAAGTCCGCAAGTCGAGCAAATGATGGCCATTCCAAGGAAATCATTTAACGCGCTCTTTGTAAGGGGCATTGCAAACGTTAGCACCAATGAGGATTACCTAAATGTTAGCTATAAAGTAGAAGAAATCGATCCCAGCGCTGACAATTTGTTGCAATTGATAAGCGTAAAAGAGCAATCTTATCGCTTGCCATCATTCAGTTATAATTTTGAAAGTTGTCGCGCCATTTATGCTGACGATGAAGTCTTCATCATAGGCAAAGAGCTCATTTGCTACAATGTGCCCAACAATAAATGGGAGGACATTAAAATGGACCTGAATGGCATACAAGCAGTGGCAATGTGCAATTGGCAAAACACCATCTACATTTTTACCGCCGACAAAATCAATACAAGCAATTTAAAAGTTAACAAATTGGACGAAAGTAGAAGTTCAGTAGTGGAACTTTCTACTGATTATGTACATGGAAACTACTACCAAATTATTTTCGATGCGGTACCATTAAATGA
>JASKGO010000601.1:0-14818 GCA_030556065.1 Holobus sp. GC000080
CTTGAAAAAATTACCACAGACTCATTCAAAGGATAAAATACTACACAAAAAATTTCAAAATTTTAAATAAACTGGAGGTCAAAAATATTTTAACGAACGGGTTCCATCAATCACCCTGTATGTAAATAATGTTTAAGTGCGCGGGTGACCATTTCTAGGGCGAGTGCAACCTATAAACCAAAATTTCTCAAAAGTCACTGATTTAATTTTTAAATTTTCATTGTTAATAACTAAGGTACCTAATTTATCCGTTAACAAAATTAAAAATAAAATTTTATCTACGTTTTTGCGGTTAACCACATTTATAGCCGTACCTACGATAAAACAGGCAAAATCAAACTTTGAAAGCTAGAAATGCATCTTTTCGTGTTTTTTTACAGCTACTAACAGAATGCATACATTAAAATTGAAACTCCGAAAGAGTTTTTATTGAATAATCAATAGCTAAACAATTAATTTTATAATGGTTTTTCGAACATAAAATGGAACTTTATTTTATGATATACGAGTATTGACTTTATTTAATTTTATTCTTTTATAAAGTTAATGTTTTCTTTAAAGAAATGAAAAATCGGCTTTGATTCAAAAGCACAAATTCTTTTTTAATATTTTATATCATTCTAATAATAAATTAAAATTGAAAATATAAAACTTCATTTCTACCAAGTTTTTAATTTTTTTACCCTTTAACTTTTAAGAACTAAAAAAATGAAAATTATAATTATAAAAATTTAAATCATTAGTAAAAAGAAGTAATAATAAGAATTTAAACATACCAATCCATGAAGTTTCACTTTTAGTTGCGTGCATATCACCAGAACTTTGTTCAAGTTGCGGTACTAATATTGCAGAATACGCCAAAGCAAAACCGACAACTATGTGAAAAGAAGCGGCAATTGCCGCTGCCAGCACCTAAAACATCTCAGCATAGAAACAAAAAAATCCATCTAAACCAGCAGTCTCAATTAATTATTATTACTTGTGGAATGTATGTTTTCCAATTGGTGTCTTGTTGAAGCGACAGCCGGCGGATTGTTTCGTCTGATGTGCAAGTAGCACCTCCGCCTCCGCCATCCGCGCACCTATATTAACACAGCAGTAAGTATTTTTAGCGGCGGCAAAATCGATCATTGTATAAACCTTACTGTAAACTATAGCAACTGGCCCTGAAACATATACAATACATGCACTTGGGATTAATATTTTAAATGAAATTCGTGCAATTGATATTGACATTCACTGTTATCACTTACCCTATATCCATATCACTGATGTATCACTCATTAAATTCCGGCGGAAATTATTAATTCCTGTTACCTATATGGCGAAATACTTGATGATTGCCGAGATTATCTAATTTGATTGCAGGTATCGCACGAACCGTTACGCAATTTTTGCGTGCGCTCTTTGCTCAATTTTTTTTTTTGTATTTCCACTTTACATGCAAATTTTGTTATTAGTGTTTTGGCTAAATTTCTGTTGTTGCAACTTTTTCGATCGGCACACGTACAGCCTGGCACTGTAACAAGACTCGTATGCGAGTTGTGGCATACTGCCATCGAATAAGTAGGTATTATATCGTCACCGGTTGTTTCATCGATTGGCATTTGTTGGTTTTTATTGTCGACGTTGTGTGATTTTTTTATAAACAATTTTTTTATAAACACTTTCTCAGAATAATCGTTTGGTTGAAAATTGTTTTCGTTTCAATTTAAACTCTATAATGTGCTGATATTTCCAATTGTATTCGGTTTTTTATATCATATTCAATATACCCACATAGAGTTGAATTTTGAAAAACTAAGAATATTTCGTTCTTTTTTTTATTTTTGCATTGTTTAAATTTAAATTTATTTGAATAAATGAGAATTGTATTTAACATTAAGAATAGAATTAATTTACATAAGTAAAACAAAACCATTGTTAATTTAAATTACAAATTACAACACAAATTAAGTATTTTAATATTTTAAATATTTTGATTTTAAAGAATATGAAACTTTCATAAAACATAAAAGTAATTCTTGATTTAATACTACTTATCTATGTACGAATTATTAAATATATTTATTTTTTTGAAGAACTTTTGATAAATTCTTCAAATTCAGCAGCCCTAGCATCACTGAATAGTGTGCAATCAAAGGGCACCGATTTTTCCAACTGTTTAAAAGGTGGCTGAAATCTCCTCTTCTTCTTCGGCGGACCAATCATTACCAGACCAGAGGGAGTCCTTTTCATAGTGCAAACAACTTTGCTGTCCTTAAGTTGGTCAACAGTGGGTAATCTTAGAATCTTCTCGGCACATTCATTCAGATCCGAATTATTGGACATTATTTTCTGCCGTTCTATAGCCAATGAGTCCTTAATTTGCCGTCTGCTCATTTGATTTAGTGGCTTGTGCGGAAGCTTGAAGCTTTTTATTTTACGTTTCTCAGATAAGAAATCCCTGCTAGTTGATGGAATGTTATCGTTAGTAACATTATGCAAACCTTCATCAAAATGATGATGTTGTGACTGTTCTGAAGGAAAATTCAAAGCGTTTTCAATTGGAGAATACGAAAATGACTCTTCATTAATGGGTTCCTCATGTTTGCTTTGGGAATTATTGGCATTCTTTTTCAAAGATAATTTTCCAGTAGTTCTTGGAGTTGAAGCATTAACGGGTCGAATGCCGCCATTAAATATCTGGCTATTAACAATTGATGTGTCTTTGCTAATGTCGGATTTTTGAAAGGAAAAATTGCGCAAATTATTTTCTTGATGGTTGTTTTCTGCATTGGAATTATGCAAATTAATTTCTTTCGATAAAAGGGTTTTATTACCTTCTGAAAGTTCAACTTCCAGAAAATTTTGTGTAAAATGACCAACTGCATTTGGATCGCCAAAGCAATCCGAAAATGATTGTTCCTTGCGACTGTTATTTTCCTTGGTGCAATTATCCCAATTGCTTGCATTGCAAAATGGTGGGTCTTGTCCAAAGACGCTTTTCTTTTGAGCTATTTTATCGAAAAAGTCCAGACTCTCATTAATAGAACAGGAAAGCGAGAAATCTTTGTCCAATACAATATTGCCATTTGATGCAAAAATATTTTCCATTTGCTTGGTAATGTTAAGTGAGTTACAATCTTTATAATTCAAATTTTGATCGACAACTTCTTGCAAAAAATCCGGTATCTCATTTTCCACTGAATGAACACTAGGCGATGGTATGCAATTGCGTCCAAATTTGAAGCTATGTTCCCTGCCACCTTTTGAAATCATAGATGACGAGTTTGAATTCAACGTTAATGGTTGTGAAGGAATATTAACCGCTGGAGAACAAACATCCCGTCGCAAATTCACAACAGCAAAACATGAAGATGAACTTGCAATTTCTGAGATGAAACATGGAAACCGTCTTGCACTGCTTGATTCCGTTGAGGATTTTTTAGTCTCCTTTGGAGAATCTATGGTATTTCCCGATGGTATTTTTGCAACATTTTCCCCCTGTACATTTTGGAATGTATTTGAAATATTTGTGATTGATTTAGAAAGTAAGTTTTCCATTCTTTTTGCAGAAGAATTTAAACATTTCTCTATTCGTGGATTATCTTGAACATTTGAAACTTTCCAGTCGTTCATAATTCTAACTTTATTTGCATTATTTGGGATATCTTCTTTGCTGAAACGTAGAACTGTAGATTGCAAAGTTAAATCTCTAGTCGCATTGAAAATATTGTTTCTGGCGGTATTAGAGTGGATTTTATCAACAGACTTGTTTCTTGAATTTTCAGAAGCACATTTTTCTTTGTTTAATGACGTATCTTTATTGGAATTATTTGGGATATCTTCTTTGCTGAACCGTAGAACAGTAGATTGTAAAGTGGTATCTCTAGTTGCATTGAAAATATTGTTTCTGGCAGTATTAGGGTGGAATTTATCCACAGACTTGGTTCTTGAATTTTCAGAAGCACATTTTTCTTTGTTTAATGACATACCTTTATTGGGATTATTTGGGATATCTTCTTTGCTGAATCGTAGAACTGTAGATTGCAAAGTCGTATCACTAGTTGCATTGAAAATATTGTTTCTGGCAGTATTAGGGTGGATTTTATCCACAGACTTGGTTCTTGAATTTTCAGAAGCACATTTTTCTTTGTTTAATGACAAATCTTTATTGCTGTCGCTATAAGTAGATTTTGAATGGTTTTCCAAATTTCTACAGCTCTTCAACGTTTGATTCAAGGAAGTATCGTCCATATTAATCATTTGTTGATCAGTTGAGTCATTTGAGTCTTCTTCAATTCTTGTAACGTTTTGATTTAATACACTTTCAATAGTTGGAATTTCCTGACTATGATTCGTATTTGAAGTGTTAGATATTACTCTGTTTATGTTTCCGAATTCATCAGCTTTCTTTTGAAATTCCACTAATTTTAGCGAAACTTTATCTAAAGTGCATTTGCCTTCATCCTTAAGATGTAATAATTCATTTTCTAGATCCAATTTCGCTCGCATACATTTATCCACTGCATTTTCCTAAACGAATCAAAATAAAATTTATTTTTTTCCAAACTATTTATATGAATTACAAATTTTAAAGTATTTTCTAGTAAAACCAATTTTTTAAATCGTAATTAGCAAATACTAAATAATTCTTTGTGTATTTTGCAGCTAACTTTAGTCACAACACAATGTAAGGTGTGTCACTTTTACCGTTCATTTAACTTTATAATTTTGTAACAATGCTTATGACGCAACTTAGTATGATAACTAGACTTACCATAAAGCCATCAGGTACATCATGGATAATGTTATCGACGTCGTCCATGATAGAAGAGGGCCACTGAGCTCTTGTCAGAGTCAAAGCATACGATTCCAAAGAAGTAACTCCAGGGATAACTTTATACGTATGCGCCAGACGCGGATGACCCGAATTTGGTCTTAATTCTTCCTTAGTTTCCATCTGCCAACTATGAAGAAAATATATTTCCTGTATCTTTAAATGATTTTATATTTAATAAATAAAAAACTTACCATCGTACATTAACATACAATTCCTTTAGTTTTACAATAAAGGTAAAATGAGTAGCAAGAAAAACAAACGCGTTGGTGGTCATCAAGTGTTCGCAAATGGCCATGGCCAAAGCGGTACCCTCTTCAGTAGAAGTGGATCGACAAAGTTCATCCATAATTATTAAAGTATTGTCGGTTATAGCATTAAAGAAATGTTGAATATCTTTCATCTAAAAATAACAACAAGAACGAATTAAAAAAATGCAACATGTTAGGAGAGCGAAAAATATTAGGTACTTCAACAACAAATGTGGAAGCGCCGCATTCCATATTATCATCGAAAGAAATGCGCGCCAGAAGGCGATCGCAGACTCGAAAGGTGGCTTCTTCAGCTGGAACAAAAGACCCAATTTGGGCCATCACCTGAAGAAGGGCAATTTGGCGTATGTAAATTGATTTGCCCGAACCATTTGGCCCCGTTATGATATGCATTTTCGATGTGCGATTACAAAGCTACAATAATTTTATCAAAATTATAAATTATATTAAAAAAAAAAAAATCAAAAACTTGCAATATTATTAGCCGTGGGTTCGCTTTCTCTCAAAATATTCAACAGGGGATGTTTGGAATTTTTCACATTAATTTTGTCGCCAAATTGTGGCCGCACATAATGCCCATTGGCACCAGCAGATTTAGCAAATGATTGTAACATGTCTAATTTAGCAATCATTTCGCATAAATTGTAAAAAACAGCAATTCTTTGTTGTACTTCTTTCAATAAATTAGAAACCAATCTAAATAATAATTATTACTTTTTTGACTTTTTTTTTTGTTAATATTCTACTTACACTTTACTGGTTACCATAACTTCTCGTTCAATATCTTCGAGGCGTTGGCTCAAAGAAATCAAAACAATTGTTTTCATTGTTATTTGCGTATTGGTTTTGTTAATCTGAAACAGCAAGAAATATTAAATTATTACTTTAAAATTTTACAAATTTACATAAACAAATTCTTGTGGCAATGAAGATTCCTTGAAGGATTTCATTTGTCCTCTGGGTAATTTCATTATAATGTGATATCCTTGAGTCGTATTATTATTTAATTGAATTGGCAGGCCATACTTCTTCTGCAAATCTTCTACATGGACTAAAGAAACCAAATGTTTAACATATTAATTAAAATGAACCATAGAAATTAATACTTTTGATATCTTCTTGGTTTTCGGCAAGCTTTTTCCGCAATATATCGAGGAATTCATTGACACCCATTTTTACAGCATAACAACGCTCAAGAACCGCTTTCGTTCCCACTGCTGGTTTTATATCCGGATCGATAGTTTTTTTAAATAAATTTTTCAAATATAGCAAATCCGGGTGCTCTAAAATTTCCTGCAACTTCATGAAAAATACAAGTTTCGATTTAGCAACCAAAGATTTCAGTTCATCGAATATGTTGAAGAAAACATTGAGCTGAAGAACATAATTCAAATGTCTAACAGCTGCTGCTTGTGAATTGTCATTCAAAAATGTCCCCAAAGATAAGATTTGATCTATGCGCGCTAAGAGCTTTAATATTTCCTGAAAACAATCCATTTTTTTTTTCTTAACAAAACGAAACAAAAAATTACATCAGCTTACCTGAAATAAGTCCAATTTTTGCGGATTTTTGTAAAAATATTCAACAACATTAAGCCTGTTTTCAATTTCTTCTAAATTAGAAGGCGGTTGCAAAATAGTGGCCCTCAAATTGCGATTGCCAATTTTCGTAACGCAATTATTAAGAATTCCACGCAAACTGCTGTACTTTGCTTGATGGGCTTCTGGAAAAGCGCAAGAAACCAATTCCAATTTATCAGCGACGCAAACATCAATAACCATATTATAATCGGACTCTTGGTAATCAACTTTCAAGGAATTATGAGCGCAATAAACGTGTTTGTAGCTTTCCATGTAAGCCATCAAAGCCCCTGTTGCAGTCAACGCATAATACTTTTGCTGCACTACCAGAAAAACGGAATTCCAAGCGGGAGCGCATAATTTTTGAACTTGCATCAAACCGGCCTCTTTGTTGAAGAAGCCCCTAGGAGCTGAGTTAATTGTAACTGAACCAAAATGCTTCTTTAGCATTTCTACAAGTCTACTAGACACTATAGTTTTAGGAACTAAAATCTATAAATCATTTTTAAAATAACTATTTAGATCTATATCAAATTTCTTACTTCTGCCGGATTTAAGACGTTTATCTTTCTTAACACTTTAAAGTAATCTTGCGAATCAGAAATTTGAACCAAAGTTAATTCCGACTGTATTTGATTTATAGCCGCTATTCCTACTTCATAAGTGGCCTCTCCTCTGCCTTCAGTTATAGCTGTTGTAAGTAATGAAAAGAAACAACTTGAAAAACAGAAAAATATATTATGTGGTATCCTACCTAGAATAACACCGGAACTGTCTGAAGTTACATCAGTAGTGGTGTTTGTTGTGGTATTCGTACTGGAACAAGCTTTTAATTTTGCCATATCGCTTGTTGAATCGGTTTCGGAAAATCTAGCCCGTCGATCGTTTCTAGTTAGCATTCCGCGTTGCACGGTTTCGACTTTAAAACAAACGCAACTTAATATATAAACTACTTTATGGTTTACTTACTTTTGTTCGATCTTTTAAATGCAGCCGCAGCGTTAAAACGCACTTCGTTGAGATTCATCCTGTTTATTTTTTCTATTTTTTAGCAAAAAGTTTTTTGCGCCAAACTAACTCACTGTGTTTCACTAAATAATTTTTTCAATTATTTGTTTTGATACCATGGTAACTTGAGCTTTCATTGCTGCGTCATAATTTCTCATGGCTAACTAGATCACTATAATTTTCCCATTCTTATTTTACTTTTATGATTTTACTTCCGGTTTCTCTGAAATTAATACGTATTTGGCAATTAACATATTAAAAAAGAAAACTTTTATGGTTAGCATTGTTTTGTTTATTTTATAAATTTTAAGAAATGTTTTTTTTTTATATATAATAAAGGTACATTGAAAAATTCCACTGTTAGATTATCAAATACAATTCAATGAGGGACAACATTACACCCTAGTAATCCCTGTCCATCCCATTTACGGGGCTTGATATTTAAGTTGAAAAATTGATTGCTCCTTTGAACTTTTACTTTGACCTGGCCTCCAATTGAATGCTTTACAACAGTTCCAATGTCTTGAACACCTCTGAAATTGCTTTTGTTTACAGAGCCAAACTCAATAAGCAGATCTCCATCTCTTAGACCCTTAAAAATTAAATAATTTAATTGAAACTTAAACACAAATGAAATTATTTGGAAATTACAGCTGAATCTGCTGGTGAGCCTGGTTGAACAATATGTATGCGAGCAAAAGGTTCTAAATTCACTTCTTCTCTAACTGTTGAGGGAACATTCGTTGTATTTTCGTAATAACCGGCTATACCACTTTCAATTGACTTCATAATTTCTTTGTAATCATTCTGTTTACCTGGAATAAATGCAAAAATGAATTTTTTGAAACTTATTAAAGATAAAACTTACAACAAAGCAAATGACGGGCATGTCGCACTTGGTACACATCAACATTTGGTAGAGGGTAGCCTTCAGCATCTACTAAGGGATCTTCCATTCCAACACCATTCTAAATTTGAAAAATAATAGAAAAAAAGATTTTTATTAGGTTAAGAATGAAAAACATTTTTGTTTTAGCAATACCAGTGTTAATATTTCTTGCAATTGCTGAATTTCCCTTTCAAGTTCTTCCTTGTCCTTTATTAATTTCAAAACTTCTTCGCGATAATGTTGTGCTTCCCCATTTTGAGACATTTTTTAGTAAGTTTTCTGATACTTTCTACTTTGCAATGACAATTGTTTTTGTTTTCCTCTGTTCCTCTTTTAAATCGATACGGTCTTTGCTTTAAATTTTTTCACCTATAATAATGAGATAATTTATTATTAATATTAAAGAGATTACAAAAAGCAGACTTAGAATTTTTTACAACTTGTTCAAATAAATTATAAACAACTAAACAATGAGTAGTGTTTTTGTTTACGCAATCAGCTGTAGTTTTTCTAACCTCAATGCTCGGTGTAACTGTATTTTCTTTTTTGTTAAAAAACTTATTTCATTAATTAAATAAGCTTATTTAATTAACCAAAAAAACAAATAATAGTTATCTAGTTGAGTTTGGGAAATTAAATAACTAAATATGGCAGAGGAAATTGCAGGGTAATAACAAATATGCTAACTTAATCCTAAAAACAATATCAGCATCTGTTGTTTTTTAGTTCCAGCACCAATATTAATAATATTTTTCCTCAAAATTCTCTAGAAAATGTGAAAAATGGTACACTGGAACATTATCAACCTGCATTGGAAAATACCAAAACTCAACTCTCTGAACTACTGTAATAATTTCAATTAATGCTTTTTTATTTAATAATTTACTAAGATCTTTTTTCACAAAGGAAAAAACAAGAAAATCTCATCACTTTACTACATGCAGAAAACTTGGAGCTCTCCTGGATACAAAACTCAGTGGACCTACATAAAATGTATGACACAATTGCAGTGTATCAGAACAAACTGCTGAACATTAAGAAAGAGATGAGGGCAATCCATGACAAGAGCATGAAACTAAGAAAGAAAGCATTAAGTTTACAGCAGTACAAAGAGAAATGTGACTACATACAAAATCAGCAAAAGGAATTGAATTTGCAAAAGGAGCAAGGGCTTATTGGCAAATAACAATCTGCCATATCTCTTTAAATGTGATATTAAAATGCCTTATAACGTTTTATAATTCATCATGAACAATTTTCCAAATAGAGGGTCTACTACAATTTGACACCTCCTTATTGCCGCACAGTCTATTGAAAGTAGTCCCTTCGTTGAATCCCAAGATTTCCCGCTCCTCTTGTATGCGAAACGAAAAGGTGCTTTCGTAAGTTCCCAAAAAGTACCGTGCGTGGGAGCAAATTATTTGCTCTATTACGGCAACTCCGCCGTCTTTGTACGCCTTTTTTATTTCCTTGTTGGGTTTGAATCTAACGGTTTTAATGCTGCGCCACAAAAGGATTTCTTTCAGTTCTTCGTACTCTAGAAATTATAAATTAATTATTATTATTAAAATACAAATTGAATGGAAAAAGAAGAAATGCCTTTTTCATCGGCGTCCGTAGCTACGAAGACCGTTTCCAAATTTAATTCGTTAGCTAATTGCGAAATTTGTTCTGCTGCATTTTCGATGTCCGGTATGTGCTCAGAACGACCCCACACAAAATCTCTTCGTCTGAGATGAACAGCTAGATAGGGTCCTCCAATTGCGTCGCGTTTTGGTTTTTCTTTCTTCCAATCAGTCGGTTGAATCGTATTATCAGATATATCGTTGGAACCTAGGAATTTGCTTCTGTATTCGGCAGCTATTTCTTCTAAATCTTCATTGAATCGCATACTGCGACGACACTGCCAATAAGTCGAATCTCCAAATCTGTCGTGAAGGGCTACTTCTCCGTGGTCAAATAAAACAGTCCTAAAATTTGCAATTTTTTCAATTAAATATTTAAAAACAATAATATGATAGAAATGGTTTATAAAATCATTAAAAAAAATAGGTATTTACTTGGCTGTGGAATTTTTCAAAATTGGAATAAGTTTCAAAGCAGATCCATGAAAAGATAAGCATCGAACATTTTCTGAAGAAACATTGTGATAAAAAAAGTAATTTGTTTGAGGTTTTCTTTGGCATTTATCTATTAACATCCTGTCTTGGAAATTTTGCGTTTCAAACATATCTTTAAAGTGTTGCAGTACATACACCTCGTCTATTTTAATGCCTTTTTTATAAAGGTTCCCTGAAGAATTTTTTATCTCTAAAAAAATGTAATGTAATTTACATCAGTTGTATGATATAAATTACCTGAGAAAAATTTGTGCATTTCAATAACTGGTGCAAATTTCTTTAAGCTATTAAGATCAAAAAATAAAGACCATGGAATAAACTCAGGTTGTGAAGCACTTTGCCAGTGATACAGATTCGACCATGGTGGCAGTACCAATTTAAATTTGTTTAATTGCGGATCTTTTGATTCTGCAAGTGTTTTTGCCAATTTGGCAAATCTCATATAAACATCTCTTCTTAAATTAAATCCTTCCGGAGGGTTCACATCATAAAATAAATATCTATAAACATTTAAGAAATAATTTAGGTATTCATTTCAAATTAAGGTTTGCTTTACCTTTGGTTTACATCTCTTTGGCACGTTTCCTTAGTGGTACTACATTCATTACAGTATATTTGAGTAATCGTTAGTAATATTATAAATAATTTGTACATATTTATAAGCATTTTATTTTATTTTTTAACTTTACAGAAGCAGTGCAGCGCTTCGCTTCTGTAAACATTTATTTTGAGGTTATGTTTAATCTTCCCTCTCTCTTTCTCTCATTGTCTATGATTCACCGGATTTACAAATCAATGCAATTTAAATTTATAAATATTTCCGTTTCCTGTTTTAGTGTAATTGATGGTTTGGACTTTCAGTTTTATCATTTTAAATTTGCTTGAAAAATCAATAATGGAAATATTTTTCCACTTGTTTTCTGCTATTCCGGAAATAGATACCGACTATACAGGGTGGCTATTTTCAGTTCTTTACTCTCAGCTAATATTACTAATATCCCTTCACAAAAATCAGTTATGTCTTCTGGTTCCCGCATTATATAAAAAAAACTGATCATCGATTTCTTTTCAAAGGAAATCAGAGTTGGCTATGCGTTTAACAAATAGCTTTCTTTCTGATTTTAACGCAAGGAGGCCGTGGGATTTCTAAAGGGAGTTCTCCATTGAAAATGACGTCACACAACGCACCCTGAGATCAAAATCGTCATGGATGCCAAGTTTTGCAAAGGAAAAGGAATTATATTGAAGAAATAAAACAATTTTAAAGGAACCGGATCATTCCTCAAAATTCATTCTTTATTTATTTTAATAAGTTTTTTTTTTGTAATTATTTATGCGATTTATTAAAGTCAACTCATTTATTTCCCCTAAAAGATGTGATTTTCTTCTAATTTTTACAGTAATAATCAATTTTAAACATTAAAAGTGTTATATCGTTGAAAGCAGAAAAAAAATAATCTATTTAATAAGTATAAATTGCCAACTATGGTTTCCAATTATAAAAATATAAGTTTATTTTTTATCTAGAAAATTTAGAATGCCATATAATTTTTTTTTTTAATTATTTATCATTTTTAAATATGTTTATTAGTAATAATTATTACTTTTTTTCTATGATAAATAGTTTTCTTGGAATAAATTACCAAAAAAGATCGACGATTTTCAATTTTTTGTCTGTATAATTCAGGAACCAAGAAACATATCTGATTTTTCTAAAGGGATATCAATTGAACCTAAAATTTGGTCCATTTTTGTCCATTTAACTGAATCTATATCTTTGGAACTGTAGAAGTTAACCATTTATGGGTTGAGAAAATGTCCACCCTGTATTGTTATGAGCGAAGGAGCTGGGCATAACTCATTCATTGCAGGAGCTATTAAAATTAACAATTTTCAATCAATAATAATAATAATAAATATTAATTAGGATTACAAAATCGATTGTAATATCTGTTTGGTACGTCTGATAAAATTCTCATTGTCCTCTCTTCGGATTACTTCAAATAATCAATAATACTTATTTATTATTTATACTTTTATTATAGCAAAAACAATTCAAAACAGTTTTAATTCTTTTTCTTTATCTCCAATCCACTAAAACAATGCGTAAAGTCTTTGTAGAAATATAATAAAACATTTTAAATGACTAAAATTCGCTATTTCATTTTTTCCAATGCGGCAATTCACTTTCCTCTTCGATGCGCTCATTATTAACGTACAAATGATGAACGATTCCGCTCTTGATATCTGAAGAGGAACGAATCACGGCCTCAATATTGTCCAAATAAAAGCGCATTTCAGTTCCATTCGCCACAAACAAATTTTCCGCTTCGATTTGCTCACCGTTAACCCAAATATTCAAACTTTGCTTCTCTAAAAATAAACACCCGCGTGTTTCAACGGTACAGAGTAAGGACAATTATGGTAATTATTGTGAATAACATACCGAAAACGACTCTAAATCGTTTCCCATCGCAAAGAACTGCCCACGATCGGCAGGATCGATTCTGTTTCTCTATAAACTTTTCCAACGGCTTGCCATCCACGTACAGACTGTAACTGAATGTAAAGTGCGGCATCGGATCAACCCGTAATTCGCATTTAGTTTTCTGTGGTCCCAGAGTGAACTTTTCATCGCCCACTAAACGAAACATCCAATCACGTCTTAGTATTTCCTGTAGAAAATTAATTAGTTTTTGTTTTTTTGAGATTTTTTTTTATGGAATACTTACTTCTCCATCAACTCTTAAAACTCTTTTGCCACTTGTTGATCCGTGTTCGAATTCGATCAAATGGACCTGGTCGCAAAGTGGAACACTCCAATAAGCCACCAAATCGTTCTTGTCCTGCTTTTTCGTTAGACTACCACTCAATGCCATTACTGTATTTTAATTGATGCTACCCCTGCTAAATTATGTATATTCAATATCGAAATCGATTTAGGGACTACAATTGTTATATGGCATTTGAAAATAAAAAGTTTGCACTGCCAATATTATTTTTAAAACTTTGCAACTTTGCGGATTAAGAATCGAGTAGTTTATTTAAAAATGACGGTCATTAATATTTTACACTTTTTCAATGAGGTTTTTTTTTGTTTGTATTTAGAAGCACCTGCCGCAACCGGTAGCTCAGTACTGCTGGCTATTAGGTACACATTGTGGTCGGATTGTCCGCTTTTACACCCCCGACCACATTTGCGATCGATAAAATTTACATTAACTTTTATTAGTATGCATTCATCATGAAGCGAACGGTTTACTCATCGCTCTTTTTCATAATTAAACAACCATTATCTATCCGTTATTCCTTTAAAGTTTCAAGTTTTATTGAGTATGATTTATTATTTTCAATGTTTTTGTTGGAAAACATTTCCATCGTTTTGTAATGAGCAAAATATTACACTGGTCAAAATTATTTTTGCGCATCGGTTCCGAAAGAACTTAGTTTTTTTTTTATCTGAATTGGGTTTTGGGAAAACCAGAACAATTTTTTAATTCTCAAAAAAATGTCAGATATATTCTTAATTTTAATATAAACTACAATCCGGATTATTTTTACTCAACTTCGGAGTTTTTCTTTTCATGAATAATGATTTTAAGTAATAACTTGCTTACGATTTTTTAAATTTTTACTCCCATTTTATAGAGTTTGGTTTAGAGTTTTAACTACGAACTTTACAGATGAAATGAAACCGACTAAAAAATGGTTAAGTGTTCTTTATTTGTTTTCGTTGCTTGTGTTAAATAAGTAAGCTTTCATTTACTCGTTACAAATAGTTGATGGAAAGTTTGGAATCAGTCGATTGTTTCTAAAGTTAAAAAAAGAAATGAAAATTACATAAAATTGTAAGGCAAATTGTATTAACTCGAAAATCGTTTGCTAACTCGTTTTAAAAGTTTTAAACACGTATTAAAACTCATGACACATTGAAGTTACCTTATTAGTTTATTTTAATTAATAAATTTTAAGTTAAATTTGCAAAAATAGCATTAATCTAAAATGTCCTTTTAGATCCATTCCTATAGTGCAATTTTTTCAAGATGGTTGTATTTCTGGTTATACTTGGTCGTTACCAACTTCATTATTTTAAATTGAACGCTATATTATTCATTTTACATTTTAA
>JASKGO010000603.1:0-17495 GCA_030556065.1 Holobus sp. GC000080
TACCGGACGGATCTTTCTAAAATATTTTCAAGATGGCGGCACTTCCGGGTATACCGGAAATCGTTACCAACTTCATTATTTTAAATGGCACCCTATATTTTTTATTTTATTTTTAAATAGGTCTAAAATAAAAATTTAAAATTGCGAATTTAAAATTAACGAAAACTTCGTTTTTTCAAATAGAATGCCATATTTTTTATAAATTTAAACGATAGAGGAGAAAAAAGTAATATTAATCAATAATCAATATTTGATTAAATGAATGAAAGTGAAACCTTTAATTTAGAAAGACTTCGAGGTGTAATAAGTGGATAGATTTCTGATTGTCTCTACTATTTTTAATTCTTTCAGATTTAGTTATAAATTATTGTCTTCTATTCTGTGATCCCCATTTGGTGTTGTAATTACACTAATTGCTGCTATTAGCACTTTTGATGATTATACTGCTTGTTTAAATTTATGTCTTTAGATTCTAATTCTATTGTATGAAATTAAATGGACAGATAAATGTTCGATTACATATTATTATTTTTTCCACTGAAATATAATTGATACTATGAAAATTTAACCTTTAAGAAAGTGACAGCAGTTAGAACTTTTATTATTCAGCAACTATCTAAAATATGTCGGCTTTTCTTTGATTTCTTGATAAATAGTGAGAAATAATTTGCTATCGCCCAAAGAAAATGAAAATTGATTTTGACCTGCAATTTATGATTTTTCCGGGTAAATTACGAATTAAGCAAGTCTTTAATAAATACATTACAACTTTTTTTCGATAAAAGTAAAGGTGCTCGTATATCAATTATAAAAATAAAATAAAACTGTGAAAATACCGAGCAAAGTTGACTTTGACAAAAGTTATAATGATTTTTCTTTATGACACTTGAGTAGGACAGAATTTCAAACAGAAACTTTCCCAATTTAAAACACTTTATAAGGAAGAAAAAAAAAATTAATAAATAAATTATTTGCTCCAATTCAAAAAAGTAAATATGTATTCTATCCAGGAAACAATTTACTTAGAATGAAAAAAAGCAACAACATTCCATTTAAAGTAAAAATAAATAAGCGAAATACGCGAATGAAATATGAATAGCACACGTACATCCAGCGCACATCGAGGAAACAATGCAGCAAACATTTATTTGTCCGAAACGCAGCGGCGTTTTTCATCGTCTTTGAAAATTAGAAGAACTCTCCAGATACGCCTACATCCGCTACTTCATTATACTTACGCACGACTTAGCTGTACTTAACATAAGAACTTTTCAAAAATTAATAAGACGAAAGCCTTGCTACTCTTAGTTGGTTAGTATAGGTGCACCGTAGCAAAGGATTTGCTTTTTTCCCTTTGAACACTTACCGTGTACTTTACTTACATAGTAGCTATATGGCACCTGGTATCGACCTCTTATTGTTGAGTTGAAGCTCAGCGTTCAGCGAATTCTGCGTTATACCGAATGCACACAAATCTCTTCGTTGGTGAGCTCCGTGTTTGCCTAACATGTGAAGTAATTTGCCAGGAATTAATTTTTGATGGATTATCGATTGTTTATGTCTGTGTTTGCAGACAGCGGGTAAATGAACATCAAGAGCGAAGGAAGGGCGAAAGTATAAGGGCTGCTAAGCGTAAAGCGTGACTCTCTATACATGTAAGCAGACTATAAGTGTAATTTCGCGTTCTTAACACAATTCGCTCTCTCGACGACAGAATGTAAAGTAAATTATTGCAATTCTATCTCATTTATGTCGCAATTTAAACGACGTTACCGAACGCAATGGCGTTGAGATGAAGAGTCCGACCGTCTAACAATTTATTTTTTGTCGCTTGAGCCCGAGAGCTGGAGATGTACCGATGTGTAGGGGCGACAAGAGTGCAAATAAAGAAAAAATAAAAACAAGGTCTATACTCGAGCAAGATCTACTCCATGCATTTTTTACACTGTTATTGTGTTATTTCCTCTAGTACCTTTTCACTGGATTGCCATTCTTTGTCTATTGTACTTAATTCACATTTATTCTAAATTAACGCTACAGTTTC
Source organism: Holobus sp. GC000080 (assembly GCA_030556065.1). NCBI lineage: Eukaryota > Metazoa > Arthropoda > Insecta > Coleoptera > Staphylinidae > Holobus > Holobus sp. GC000080. The sequence continues at coordinate 2,045 of JASKGO010000603.1, forward strand.
AGCCTCAGGAAACTTTTTTATTGCAAATTTTCAACTTAACTGCCCTTCATTTTTGAATATTTTTTACCATAGGCTTTATTATATTATTTTTGATAAACATTTGCATTTAATTATTTCTTCAAGTTAATTTATTTTTAGTTTTTGGTTTGTTTGTCAGTTTTACTAATTCCTCTGCCACTTCTTTATTTATAAACTGATTTTTTTTTTCCAATTTTCCCTCGAAAATTGACTTTTAAAAAGTAGAAATTAAAAATTAGTTGACTTGGATTTACCATCATCGATTGAATTTGTTTCTAGTTGAGACTATGGTGAACAATGATTATGTTAATTAATTATTCATCTCTAAATGCGAAAAGAGTGTGTTAACAAAGCGCAAACCATGTGATTGACGTTAGTAACTTGAATGCAACGAACATTCAACAGTTCCCTTCAAATCGTTTACGTTTATTTGTTGGTAAATAACAGTACTGTGAATGCAATGGCTAATTAATTATTTAATGGGATTTCTAATAAATTAATTATTCTATTAAACATTGTTTAAACTATAAATTTCTGCCCTATTAGAAATAGCTAGTTTCAATTTTGAAATTGATTTTTTTTTAATGTAATTTTCTTTACTTTTATTAAAACCATTTAATAATAAAAAAATGCAAGTATTTAAAATGATTTCTGATCGCAGACGAAAAAATAATAATTGAAAGATGACTTGTGAATTTATGAAAATTATTTAAATTCTAAATTCTATTTAAAAATGATTTTTGGAACAATTTTTCTGTTTTCATGTTAATAATAATTATAAAAGAATTTTCGGCAATTTACTAGTTTTCGGAATGAAGAGGTACGGAATCAAATTTTTAGTTCGTGCCCATTTGACCATGTCACCAAATTTTTATCTTGCTAGATATACATAAGTTACTCATCAACAAAATGTTCAATTGTTCTTAAATAATGAACAATAATTAAATCTAATTATTTTGCGTTCATGAAATTGTTGCTATTTTAGTTGAAATATATTATTACTAATCAAATTTATTTTATTTTATTTTTTCAATTTTTTTTATAAAAATTGACACTTTTTTAGATAAATATCAGCCAATATATTATTTTTGGACGAAACCAGTTAATTTCCCTTATGTAATGGAAAGTTTAAACAAACAAAACGTTTGACACCCTATGAAAAGGTTGTTTTATCAAATAATCAAATAGATACCATAGAGGTATAGTTAATTAAAAAATCCCTTTTTGTATCAAACAAAATCAATTTTGCCAATGTTCAAAAGCGATTATAGCATGTACGCGTTTAGCTGATGATACCAGAGTGATATCGGTTGAAAATGTTCCGTCGGTATCGCAATGGACAAATCTAGGTGCGCATATAGTATAGCAGCACATATATGAAATGAAAAGCGGAGGCAAACCTAACAACCGTATAAATAAAAGGACACAAAGCAAGCAAGCAAGCAACAATTTGCATAGTAAAATCCGGGACGCGTTATTGCGCTTATAGTTGCGCGGCGCACTAATCTGCTTCTGATGATACCACCACCACCCAGATCAAATTGCATTTCAAATAGAGTGCTTAATATTGATTTGATTAGTCGGTTACACTGGATATATTACCGCAATCATTAGCTCGCTGCTAAATTCTGGCTTATCCACCGTATTGTATACATCAATCCAATTGCACAAAGCTCCGCTGGCCAGATAAGTGATGGCGGCAAAGTTATTTGACATATTTTCACTTCATCGCTATCTGTCCGTTTAATTTTCTCGTTTCATTGTCCCTTTTTGTTCGTCACAATACTATTTGCATTTTGTAATTTGTTTTTTTTTTTGTGTGCTTCTGTATTGCGGTATAGCGATGCGGACCCTTTGAGATTTTTATATTTAGGTATACTTTCTTTAATTGCAAATATGAAACAAAAACTAATAAATTTAAAAATAGAACAAAATTGATTCGTTAATTGTATGGAAAACTGCATAATCCAACATTTTTTAATTGCCTAAATAACATTGAAAGATGTATTTTTCTACCTCTTTTAAAATCATTGAGTTTATGAAGTTGCAATTTTCTTGCAAGGGAAGAAAAACAGTAAATAAAACTTTCCATTCACTAGACGAAAAAAAATTCCATTTGTGGAAAATTCTTCATCATTCTTGCTAAAAAAAAATGCCTTGTGTTTTTACTGAAAAGTAAAACATTTGTGTTTTTACGAAATAATAAACAATGGAAAGAGTATTTATGCCATTAAAACATTAAAAAGAAAAAGTAAAAAACGAAAACAAAATAGCATTACACTTACTACGAGTATTTTAAAACTGTATACTATAGTAAACCCTATTTGTTCTTATTGCATAAAATGTTGGAAACTTGACAGTGACAAACGAGCACAAAAAAATTAATAATTCAAATTATTGATCACTTATTTAGTTATTTTTGTCACAGCTGTTTTCTATTATTTTCTCTCTATTTATTCACAATTTTACATTACTAATTTATCTTTATTTTTCTGTAATAATATCTTTAAAACATACACAGGAAACAAAAAAGTCAATAAAATATTAATTATCTCTATAATTAATGACAAAGAAAATATTCTCGGCTTCAAAGATAAATTGTTTAAAGTCAGCTTAGGATTTTTGCAACTTAGCAAATGTGTTCGCTCTTTGTTTGGCATGACTGTATGAAGAAACACCTGCTGCAAGGGAATGCAGTTCCACTTGATGGATACTGGTGCAGCATCTCTGAAGCTGTGTCTGTTAACAATTAAAATGCAATAGTTAACTGGCCTGCGTTATAAATGCAAAATAATCATTTCAGCGACTTTATATATACTCGTATATTGTATATTGAGGGGTAAGATTATAGATTTTGAGTTTCCTAGTTTAAAAATCTATTTTAAAATGATACAAATACAGGGTTTCCGATTTATATTCGCAATTAAGGTTTATATGTTTTTGAACTTTAGATCGGACACCTGCTACATTTAATGTAAAAGTTATTTTCAATATTATTTGAATGACCGCTTTGTAATTTAATTATCCGTTATATATTTTTGTATTTCAGCAAAATATCGAAATTCCATTTGATGTTACAGTTGATTATTTCATCAATGTATTATTCCAAAATATTTCTTTGATATGTTCACTGATCATTAATAATAATGATTTAACGATTTGTTTTGCTAAAGTTAGCTTTAAATAATAATTAAATGCTCTCATCATCAAATTTCTGGTATTTTAATAAAAACCTTGCTTATTTTTCACGATGTTCCCTAAATGTATTAATGTTTCAATTATAAGTACATTGTATATATTTGTTTTATTTCACTTTCACTCAGAGTTTTCATGATGAACTGAAGTTAATTATTTTTATTTATTAAATTTGAACAAAAATGAAGATTCTGGAAGTACTTTTTAACACTTTAGGTTCCGGAAATTGTATCTAACAGTTCCAAAATTCTGATTTTAAATATAATTAATACCTCAAGTTATTTATTTGCAAAATAGAAAGCAAGCGAAGTGCGAGGCTTCGCTACTTAGACTTGCATTTAGTTTTGACAACTCTGAGGATATTATAAATTAATAATTAGTACCATTTAATAGTTTTTTAGAAGATACCAAAATAATAAAAGAAAGGTTTCTATATACCGGGTGGGCAGAGATTTTGGGTCACTGTTGTCATTTTTTTTTTATTTACCAACCGATTTTAATAAACATTCCTACACTACTGTTAGAAATAATTCCTTTTTTAGTGTTTTAGATTTTCGGGATAATTTCGGGTTTTAAAGCTAACCGGATTCCTTAAAGTAGTGTTAAACTATATGCCAAAATCAGTAAACTGCAAAAGTTAATTTTATTTGAGTTTATAACGAAAATTTGTTAACGAAATAGTTTTTTGGACATATAGGTCAATTAGATTAACTAGAGTATTAATGAATTCGTTGAAAAAAGTTGCTAAAGTTGCCGGGAAGCATTTTAATAAATTCCCAAAAGGATGAAATTTAAAAATGAATTTTTTTGGCTTTTGGAAATATTTAAGTTAACAAAATGAATATTTTTGAATTCAGAATTATCCCTATAATACCAAAAAGTGGAAAAAAGAGGGCCATTCAAAAATCAAAATTGGTAGTCATTACATTTCATTAGTAGTTTTTCAAAATTTAAATTTATGTAAAAATCAGTTGGTAAATACAAAAAAACACACTGATGCGCCTAAAACCAAGGTCAGCCGATATTATGCTGGAACAAAAAAAAAGTAAATGCTCTCAGCAAAAGAAACAAAAACTGAGAAATTAAATTACCAAAAAAAGAGCAATAAAAAAGCCATGAATAGCTGATATTAAAAAGGTTTTGAGGAAAGCCGAACCTTTATATGAAAAGTCGATTATAAGTTTGCGTGACCATATGTAAATAATAATAATAACAATAATAATGGCAAAAAGAAGTTTAAAATATAGCGATTTCCTAGTTGATTAGCACTCACAAAGCGACCGAGGGAAAACAGAGGGAACCTAATACAAACACATCTGTACACTATGTAGTATGTGGATTCAAATGTACGTACTCGTATATGTGAGAAAGTGACTTTATAACTCAACTCAAGCAGGCAAAAGCCAACAAGCAAAGAAAATTACGACCTTCTTATTATAATAATAATAAATAGTTGGCGGTAATTCTCACGACCAGTATATTCAGGACTATTAAAATGTCCTCCACCTGGAACAAACAGACTCTCACTTCATAGCTAAATTAGAATGACTAAGTGAGCCACATAAATTTCCGCATTATAAACTAGCACGTGTAGCATACTACCAACCTACCAACGTAAGTAGTAGTCGGGGGCGGTGCAAGAAAGGGCACACGGGCTCGGAGGCAGCAACTGGAAGATATATGAATATGCGGATGCTTACAATGGCGGGCGGGCGCATCATTGCAATGAAAATATAAGTGATTCAGTAGTAAACTGAATGTGTAATATGCTGGCACCACTCACTTCGTCTCCACCGAGTGATTTATGTTTAAAATAAGAGCCTCTGGTAGTAATTGATTCCACCATTATTAATCACTGAGCGACTTAACTCACAAGAAGATATTTTTGCGCAATGCTAATCACCACTAATTTTACTATTACTGTTTGGAATTTGCTTGTTTTTGCTTACTTATATTTTACTTCTTAAAAGAAAATGCTGATTTTTGATTAGTTTTAAAGGTTATTTTATTAATTGTGATTAAATACATTGCTCAGATTTATTAATAAACAATAAATTTAATTGTTTTAATTTTCTATGTTTTTTTATAGGGTATTTTATTTTAAATGGTAATTATTCGTTAAAATTTAACCGCGTTTTTAATTATTTGGATTGAAACTATTATTCCCTTTAAAATGGCATTAAAATTTTATTTAATAAGGTTTAATAAGTTATTAAGGTTTTTGTTTTTTGCGGTTGCGTCTCTTGAATTACTTTTCTCGTTTGACTAACGCAGTACTTCATGTATTTTAAACGGAAAGCATAGAATCAATTAATACTTTTACAAATTTATTTATAAAAATTAAACTTATGCTCCGATTTTAATATTTTTTTTTACCAAATCATTGAAAAATAAATTTCTTTATATTATTTGGAATATTTTTTTTATTATTTACAGTTTTCTCATGTTATAGCGGGTGTTAAATTTTAAAATTTTATTTATTTGGTATTAAAAACATTAAAAATATAATAAACATAAATTATATGGATGGCAGATTAAATTACCTTTAAAATGGCACATATTTTAATAAAATATCGAAATTAGTTAGTTAAAAAGTATTATTTATTATCAGTTCGTGTACTATAAATAGAGCGAACTCTACGACGCGTACTTTTTCTAAATTGTTAATACAAATTTAAGTAATTGACTAATTCCAATACATTTTTCAGCAAATTATTTCAAAATAAGTTATTTTTAATTATTTTACATCTTTATTTAATTGTTCTAGTTTCTTGATTTTATACAGAGTATTTTATATTATTTTATAATTTTGTTTATTTATTATATCGGAAAGTAAAACTTAGATAATTTTAAGTTACTTAGATAAATATTTTGAATATCTTTATAATGACACCTTCTATTTTTAATGTCTTAATTTAACCAGTTCAAAAGTTTTTATTTAAGTTTTTAATTTTTTCAAATTTTTCACAATTTTCTAGATTGACTAATGCTCTATGTAATTTAAATGAGACACTTCGAATCCAAAAGTACTCTTACAAATTTGTTTTTTCAAAATTAAACACTATGCCCCGATTTTAATCATTACTAAAATAAATTATAGCTTCATAAATTTAAATTTCTTTTAAGTATTTTGAATACATTTTTAATATTAATATTTCTTTGAGTTTATATGCGGTGATTTAATTTAATTAATTGTAGAAAAATATTCATACATTATGACTTTTTCCTTTTTTGTTCGTTTTTAATTCTGTTTTTTTTTTTTAATTTAATATATTTATTTAATAAACTAGGCAAAAAAATATTATAATTTTGAATTATTTTATGTACTGTTCTTCCAAATATTTTTTTTAATAGTAAAAAAATATTAATAATTATTTTTACTAAATAAAATGTCATTAAATTTTATTTAATAAATTTAATCTATTATTTTCATTTATAAAAACTGGTTGAAAATGTAAACGAAAGTCTGCACATATGACTTTTTAAGAAAACTATTAATTAAAAGCATCTGCATTATAAAAACACATTTTTTTTCATTATTTATCATTACCGTCGTTTCTGTGGCACGTAATACATTTATAATTTTAATTAAAATATAAAATATTTATCGAATTTAATTAAAGTACACAATAATGTTAAACTAAAACTTTTTTGCTTAATTTAATTTCCATTTATAATAATAAATATTTTATATTATATGAAGGTCCGTGATATTTAGCGAAAATATTCTATTATAACATTAAAATTTCATAGCCAATAAGTTTTTCAATTCTTCCTTTCTTATATGCTGCTGAGCTACTCATCGAGCTGAGCATAACAATTACGCTCTAATGAAATTAAATTTTCTTCTTAAAGAATGCAAAGTTCCGTGAGAGCGAGGACTTTTTCGCGTAAAATTTTAAGGAAGATGAATTATAATAATAAGCAGAGACCATCAATGAATTTCGGCTCGGTGACGTTTCAAGGAGTTGTGATTAATGACGTGCGAAAGATTAATAATGGGAGCCATTATTAATTAACTCTTCTTTCAAGTATATAAAAGCTCTTTTTCTAATTTCTAATGAAGATATACATCGTTTCGTTGACAATAAGGTGCACGTCTAAGAAAAAAGTTACATTACGGACAACTTTACCTCAGTCTCTTTTTTCATCATTTTTCTTTCAAGAAATATATTTTTTATACTAAAATTAACTAATTTTCACTTTTTTTTTTTTAATTTTGATTATATCTGTATTATAAAGATATACCAGATGAAACCAATTTTACTATCATTTGGTATACACACATAAAACAACATTGCCATTTGGTTTGTAGAGTTTCGCAGTCATCTTGATTGATTCATAAAAATAGATGTTTTGCACCTAAAAGGAAAAAAAAATTTTTTAACCCGTGATGTTCCATAGAATGCAAAAAAGTGAAAAAAATTAAGAGATCATTTAGAAATCAATAGTTTCCGGTTTCACCGGAAGTGTTATGAAAATGACATCCATCCAAACAAATTGGCTATGTTGTCTTATGGATGTATACCAAATTTGGTAACAATCGGTTCAAAACTAAGGAAATGGTAGGGCTGGTAGTGAAATTTGTGTCATTACCCTGTATCAGATATGAAGGCGCCGGGCTATTTACTTCAATTCAAAGATTTTTTTTGTGCCCATTGAAACAAACAGATATCTCTTACTGAAAAAGAAAAAAAAAACAAATGTTTTTTTACAAATTAACAAAGATTTTTTAAATATAAAAATCGAATAAATCCATAAATTGCATTCTGCTAGCAAATAGCGTGATAGCAGTACTTGCAGCGGAAACAAAAGACCCCAAACTCGAAGCCACAATAGGGTAAATGAAGAGGTCAATAATAACAAATATTCGAATGAACTAGTTAGCGCCAGAGCTAACCAATAAGTAAACAGCAAACAAAAAGCCAACCAAGTCTGCGGAGTCCAACATGAGCACAAAGGAGACGAAGAGATGGAAAATGATAATTGTAAGTGCATTAAAGGACGACGGAGAGTATCTATCTATGGGTATTATACAAACTGAGTTGGCCAGGCAAGTTTGGTAAGAGGACAGTGTAACATGCAGAATATACGAGCAAGTGTAGAGACAAAAGGAGCACATCGAGAGCACCTTCTGGCTCCGATCTGTGTGTGTATTTAGTATGTATGCAGTATACCTTTTCTGTGGACTGCTACTAACTTCACTACATTATGCGCCATCCTCGACTCTACTATAATCTTATTTTAATGGATCTTGAGAAACTAAAGTTGCCACAGCGTAATCACTAAATACTACCTATACGTACCTAGACCGTGTATCTACAGAAACGTATGCTGGCTGGCTGGTTGGATGGCTGGTTCGTTGGATGGGGATGATTAATTTTGCTTAACGTGTAAACACATACTTTCTGCATACCTGTCACACGACAAGCTAATTATTAATACATGTCGTTTTCTCGTGTTTAACATATCATTGATATCATGTTTCCCTTACTTAAACTGCTTCTTTTTTTAATTAATTTTTTTCTTTTATTATTGCATTGATGAAGATTTATAACTACTTGCAATAAAAATAATTAATTTTTGTTTTTGCCATTTTTATTTTGTTTTGTAAAGATATGCGAAAAATTTTCCTAATTAATTAAAATCATAATTATTGCAACAAAATTACAAAGAGCTATCTGATAAAATTCGGTGTTTCTTTTTATTAAAAGACTTTATTGTACTAATACTACGTCATAAAAGCTTAAAATATTCAAAATGAGCACTTTTTCTGATTATTGTATTATTGTCAGGTCAGGATATGATTTCCAAGCAGTGGTTGTTTAAGATTATCCCGTTTTCTTCCTTGTTCTTGAACTAATTTTTATCTTTTATGCCTGAAAACTGATTTGAGATAATTTATCAAACTATGGATTTTTTTTTCAAAATTTATCCAATTTTAATTAAAAACTAAAAAAAAATATTCTTAACAGATATTTAAAAACACTATTACTGCCCTTGATCAGTGCTTGATGGCCTCGGTATATTAAAAAATTGATTTAAGTTTCCCAAATACAGTTAAAAAATTTTAACCAGTGCAATTTGAATATTTATACAATTTCAAAAAATGCATGGAATTTTAAAGAATTGGAGATTTTTGAACAAAAATAATTATAAAATGGCACTCTCAATGGGACGTCCTATATTAATTAATTTAAAAAAGAAATATTTTTTTTTAAATATTGTATTTAAACCAAATAAAAATTCTATAATTTAGAAGTATAATTTAAAAAATAAATTTTCTATATGTATATTTGGGCTATTTTTATTTGATTTTAAACGTTATGAAATAATTTTATTAAAAGGCCTTTATAAACGCTTTTGCTGCCCTTTGTTCAAAATTCAATTATAAAAAATGTATTGTATAAAAAAAGCAAATAAACAATTCTTTGTAAATTTCAACAACAACAAAAAAAAAACCATAAAACCACATTTACATTAATGCTCAAAAATCTGCCCGACGGATATTTTTTATTCAAAATCCCACCCACACACGGATTCGTTAACTGTGAAACAATTTTTGGTCTCCCCAAATGACAAAGCTCAATAACGACAGTAATGGATATTGAATTAAGCTCACGTGTGCAATGGGATTTCAATTATAGCCCGATTCATTTTTCGCATTTTTTTTTTCATTTTGTATTTCGTTCGCCCGTTATGTAACAGTTTTATTTTTGCACGGGGCTACAAATCCTGCGATATTTTCAGCTAATGATTTTCCGTTTGCCAATACACACCTACACGTTTAGATATACTTTTTTTATTCAACCGCCTCGCCGTAATATAGAAACTTCTCTTTGCTGCGCACTAAGCACTGATTATTATTAATTAAAGGAATTCATTGCGCGGCTACTCGTTTAATGAGTATCCATTTACATATTAGGGCTTAATTAATATTGCATTCGATTTTATCGGCGTCGTTATAAATACTTCAACAAATATGTCAATAAAGTAAGTGGTCGATTTTAGAAGTTAATTTCATTCCATTATGACCCGAAATGAAATTTATGTGTCTGTCTGTTTGGTATTAATGCGGCATATATTAATTAATTAATGCCTGATTAACTATTTCGGAGATGTAATGACAAAGCTGGGTGCATAAGATGAATTAATTATTCGATAATTATAATATGATTCGCGCTTTATATATTTATATCGCGAATAATATGTGCAGCATAATTTCATTTATTCGTAATTAAAATTCAATTAATTAACACTCTCAATCGAGGCTAATTTACTTTTATCGAATTCGGGCAAAAATATTAATTATTGTATTAATTATATTTTCATTTTAACCTCAATAATTTATGAGTGCATTTAACATGCATATTGTTTCTATTTCCGTTCTCCGAAATGTGATATTTATATTGCACTGTCAAATTAATGCATGGCGCTTAATAAATTCAAAGCTTAAATTTATCCCTCTGCAAATTTAAAAGAAACTTTCGTTTTTTCCTGAAATTTTACCTTAAATTTCAATTGAGGCATCCTTTTGTTTAATTTAAATATTTTTTTGTTCAACTGAAACCTCTTTGGAATCATTTTGAAAATGATCAAATTTCGAAGTGAACGAACTAGAAATTAAACAGAATCATAAATCTTCTTAAGTAGAAAGTAAATGGTACCGAGTGGAGCAAAAAATAATTCGGCAAATGAATTGCGAAATGTTTCCGTTCGGTCTTAAAGCACAAAACAACACTTGTTATATAACATCCAGACTGCTTCTTAGACAGGCACTAAAGTTGAGGCTGAATAATAATGAAGAATGAATGAGAGGAAGCTGAAGGCAGTCTTTGATCGGTATGCACAGACTGCCTCGCAAATGTTCTGCTCTCTCGCAAAGGTAGGTATATCAAACGTATTGAGATGTAAATGCAGATGTAAATTTGAAGCTTATTAGAAATAATTTGCGTATTTGATGCATTCACTTATAATGCCGTCTGCTGCTGGATACTGCGGAGGGAAATTAAGCGCACACTTCTCGCAAAAATTCACTCAATTTATCTTATTTTTTTTTTTTTACTCAAGTTTATTTCATGAATTTGTTGTTTTGATATTTGACATAATGAAGTTTGATTTTCTTGAGACGACATTTTGACGAGGCGACTTGGCGAAAAAAAATTAGATCTTATTTGAAGATCGTTCAATAATTTATTAGATTTTGTAATGATTTCCAAAATCAAGATATATTTTTTTCTGTTATACAAATGAGATATTGAAAATCGTAAAGGGGCCGCCTCTTAATATTAATATTGAGAGCTGAAACTTTCAATGTGCGTACTTTTTGTCGTCTGGAACAAATTTTCATGGTTGCTAAGAAAAAAAAATTTTTTTTGGCCCCATTTTTACCAAATTTGTTATACATCCAAAAGACAACATTAACAATTGGATAGGATAGATATAATTTTTATATCACTTCTGGTCTCAACGGAAATGGCCCTAACTTTTGATTTTTAAATCAACCCCCATTTCTTTTTCACTTTTTTGCATTCTAGAGTCCATACTTTGCGTGTTATTAACAAAAGAAGTCGGACGAATTGGTTTATTGGTCAAAAGTCAATTTTTTTTAAATGGAACCATATTGGACCACCACCACTTTTTACTCCTCGTTTAATGCCGAATCTTTTTATGCCATTTATAATTTGTAGTAATAATTCATTGTGGCTTAAAAATCTCAAATAAAGCATTGAAAATGCAATGTTGCCATTAAAAAATCAAAGTTGGGTCAATTTCCGGCGAAACCTGAAATTAGGGCTGTTGCATAAAAACGAGAAATTTTACGAGCTTCGAAAAAATGTTAAAAGATACTCCTCATTGACCACTACCACTTAGGTATTTTATAGTTTCGAAAAATTATAATGGGAAGCAGTTTACCTTTACATGAAATTCCCTATGGTCTGATGGAAAGTCGGACACGCTGTATATTAGCCAAGCTCTGAATGTATGATGCATACATTTAGTAAGTGAATATTTCAAAGCTCTTGAGAGTTGCCAACGAAACAGGCCGAATTTGATTAGAAATATTTGCGAGTGTTAATTATCCTCGGCGCACTTTCATGAATATTTATTTCCGTGCATTCCCGGCGGGAACGTTTCTTACAATTAATTTCATAATATTTTTCGAGCGGCGTTGTTATAACGTGCGGAAAATTAGCAATATCCACACAAAGTATTTCCTCCAACATTAGCTATACATACGTATATACATATTATATGTTAAAGTGTTAGGTTCTTATATACAATTAGTTAGTACATAGAATGGGGAGTTCATTGGGTCAAAATTGCGTGCAAGGGAACTCGCTGGGAGCGCAAGAAATGCGAAAACCGAAAGCAACCCCGCATATGTCTCTTAAAGCGAAATGATTGATTATTCAAGTTTGCCTCACACTATTAATATCCTTTTAATTAGTCTGTAGACTAAATCCACAATTCATGTGCGCTTTGCGATAAGTGCGCCTGCTCGTTCTATAAACGATCAATTAGTCGTGAACGTGTTAATATTAATTTGTGCAGTGTGTGCAAATTGTTTCTTGCCATAAGTAGAATACCTATACTATAACGTGAACGTGAACGAGCTTGAAATGTGAAAGCGATAAACTTTAAACAGGTTCATTGGTTCAAGCGAGCGAAAGCTCTAAATGCTTTAATTTGTTAATTACATTTTCTCTCTTTAATCAGGCTTATTGATTCTTATATAATCTTTTTAACACAGAACGATTTTATTCATATTTTTCCCTCTGTTTCGAAATTTCGTTGAATTTTTTTTTTTAATTTATTGTTAATTGAAAATTTGTTCCAAATTTCAAACTTTTTACAATGGTAAGTTACTAGTATACCGGGTGACAACGATTTTAGGGCCACCGCAATCATCTTTTATTTACTTTACTAACTTATAAAAGACAATATTTACGATTTTTCGGTAGAAATTTTAATTCTGTAGCACTTCCGGTTTCTCCGGAAATGACCCTAACTTTTGAATTGAGTATTGCATCACCCGATACCCGGTACATAGCAATATTTGAATTTGAATAAAAATTAAAAAAACGGTGTGTTTTGCGTTTATCAGATAATAGAAAATATTTTTTTCCCAAAAAATGTGAAACTACTGTTTTTTTTTGCGTCATTGTGCTGATTTTATGATGAAAAACACAACAAAATGGGTCCAAACCAAATTCAAATTGAAAATTTTTATTAATTGTATCATCTTTGTGATTTTAAATTTTTGTTGTTTGCTATTTTTTAAATTAAATTATGAGAAATTGTTTTTTTGTTTTGAGCACAGATCACCACTTAAATAATGCATATAGAATTGATTTTTAATATGGAATTACTACAGTTAAGTTTTTTTTTTTTCTATAATCATAAAAGGATTTTTTTAAAGAAATGTATACCTTAATTTAGTTATAATTAAAATGAGAGATTATAAAAGTAATAAATATTTTTTTACATAAATTTTGAAAAGACGTACCGTATAACTGTATAATGAAAAGTATTTGAATGTTATCTGAGAATGAGCTGAAGTAATAAACGTACTTGGAGTTGGCGAGCAAATTTCAATAAGGACGCTTTTAATTTTGCAAAAGTTATTGCGAGCAGTTCGGTTGAATTTTCCACCTAGCCGTGATTGATACTCGTTATCTCGACATGAAATTGTCCTGTCGCAAAGAACTTATTCCTTGTCATCAAGGCGCGTTTTTATAATGAAGGATCAAATTTACGATGACGGAAATCACGAGTGTACTATGAACATTTAGAGATCAAGAGTCAGCATTTCGCATCTCCCATTTCCAACTTCGTTCTCTTTATCTTTAAGCTTTCATTGTATAACAGATCTGTTTATGCATGCTTTGTTATACATTCTAAATCGATTACTTTGGTTCTTCTTATTGTTATTCAATTATTAATAAATAAAATGTTTATAATTATTTAATCTGGTATTTTTATTTTTCATTTTTTTAAATAAGTCCAAACAATATCATTTATTTAGTTTTATATTAAATTTATTATTTAATTTTAATATTTAAGTATTATTAAGTAAGGTTGATTTATTTTCTAAAACACTCCTTGAAGCTAATTTACTAAATATTCATATTCATGATTTCTTAATTTAATAAGCTTTCTCCTGTGGATTTTTTAAATTTAATTATTTTAAAAATTTAGCGCTCTTTTTAAATTCTTCTGATCCTTTTTATTATTTTTTCCTAGTCATTTATTAGAAATTGATTAATATTTTATTGCTAGTAATTTAGTGATAAAATTCACATTAATTTTTCTAATAATTGTTTAGAAAATGGGAATTTTTGTTAAAGATTTTCTTGCACTTTTATAAAAATGATAATTATAATGCCACCGCCATATTTAGTGGAAATTTTTTGCAAAAAATTCCCACTTTATGTCAATAAATAGTTGGACAAATTCAAATTCAATGCTGTTTCAAAATTTCCTAAAAATTAATGGCAATATCTTGAAAATAGTTTGATTATAGAAATCATTACTCCACCTAATTTGGTTTTAAACGCCTTTCAAAATCGATATGTGACATGATTCACCCAGATATTTAAAAAAAACGTGATTGTAAATGAGGCACAAAAATTGGTCTCACAAATTTAAAAATTGCCGAATTTGGTTATTTTAATCAATTTAATTACTTTTGATCTGATTACAATTTGGATGAGGGCGCTACTTTCACTTAGAACACCCTGTACACCTCGATCGTTTGAAAAAAAAACTCAATGTATATTTAACAGTACCTTGTGGTTAATTAAAAAACGAAAAAGCAGTAGTTCTATTGTTGCTATTTACGTCGAGCAGGTAATTAAATACAAAACAGAAGCGAAATTAAGTCTGGTGTCTGGCTGTAGGAAAACACAGTATTTTGGCAAGATTCCGTAATGCGCAAGTAATCCAAAGTCTGATTGCACTGTGTGACAATACGAGTAATTTGCCAGACCATTACCTAATTGACTGCTGACTCCGGCGAGCCCTATTAAATACTAATTCATTCGGGAGTGACGAAATCGTCGTAAAAGAGCACTTGATGGCAAAAGACATAGAAAACAGACGAACTGAGAAAATGCAACATTCAACGCAAATGTAAAGTCTGGCATACAAATGCGTTCTTCTAACTTTCCTAAACACGTACACAAAGGCACACACACACACTCACACACATAAAGAAGAGACACAAACAGTGTAA
>JASKGO010000609.1:0-10982 GCA_030556065.1 Holobus sp. GC000080
ACATGAAGTGTTTAGGTTGTTCGTGTGAAAGTTTCTAAAGGGTTCTTTATTTCTTCTAAAAACTTGCATATAAACAACATTTCTTCATTTTCGTTCTATACTATTATTAATGATATATGCCATAAGCAAATATTAGCAAACACTTACCGAAAATGCAGACTTTCTATAAATAAAGCAGTCGTTAGAAATGACGAAATATTGGTCAAAATAAACAACACTGCAATAAAAATATTATAATGATAAATGAATGTTACAAACATTTTGAAAATTATAACAAATTAATCGTATCAACACTGTCAACAACAAATGAATTACTGAATTACCGTTCTTTGTAGATTACTATTAAAAAATGGCGGTTGTAATTGTTACATTTTGAATATTAGACCTTAGAGGGCGACATCAGTATTCAATTCTTCACATTCATTACTTATGTCAACGATTCGCCAATTCTATTCTATAACTAATTACTTTGTTACTAAATTGTATCTAATAAAAGTGTGAGTAATTAAAAGTGTACAGTATCATTAATAATAATATGACAAATAACACAGGTACGTAAAACAGCTTAATTTTATAAGCCTGAGTTATAGCTCTCTAAAGTATAAACTAAAATATCCCTAAATTATGAATTAACTTCTTTTTTACAAGAGTCTTCAGATTCCTTAGATAAATTATTCATTTCCATATCGTCAATGTTATCCACTAACATATCTTCAGATTCATTTAAGGGTATCATTAATGCAGACTGCAATATCGCAAAGAGACCCAATAAACTTAACGGCAAATAATCCGAAAATTGCTCCAAAGACACAATAAATGGCGCAATCATACTACCAATTCTTGAGAACATTACACACAAACCTAATCCGGAATTTCTTACAATTGTGGGATATAATTCTGCAGTATACAAATAAAAAGCTGGTGTTGAAATCTAGAAATAATAATTTGCTGAGTGTTATATGTACTTTAAAAAGGTCATATGAAAGCTTACAGAAAGTCCTATGACTCCTAGGGCTGCCAAACATATTTGTGGCCATGTTTCATAAACCAAAAGCATGCAGAAGAAGCAAGAAGCCACGAAAACATTAAAGATAATAATGGTTAGCTTTCTTCCAAATCGATTTACAATAAAAATGCAGCACAATGTGCCAGGCATAATAATTAGACCGGCAATGCAAACGTTTATGTAAATATCGGTGCCCAAATGGCCTAAATATTGTGTAAATCCAAAGAGAGTAATTCCACTTAACAACCTAAAACTTTACAATTAATAAACTGAATTTGCATTATTTGCAACTTGCCAATTCACGGCTAGTAGTAATGAACGGGTCCTCAATGTGGTATTATTACATAAGACATTAATTCCCGTCTTTTGCGTTTTGTTTGCTTGTGAGGAAACTTCAATATTGATTTTCTTTTTGAACTCTTGAATATCCAGTTTATTTTCCTCACTGGCGGATTTTAGAATTTTCATTGCACACGCTTTCTGGCGTGTTGCCATTAACCATCGCGGTGATTCCGGTATTATCCTGGAAATGGTTAGCAATTATTAATTTTGAATAGTTGGTATTTGTTTTTTTACCAATAATAGATCATAAAGGGTGCACTCAATAGCGATAGAGCAATTTGGAAGTGACGCCAGGTTCTATAATGATAAGCAACCAGTGCCATAATAACATTTCCTAAACCGAATGGAATTTGGTACAAAATTGGAACCATTGTTCTCCATTTTCCAGTGACTATTTCCATACACAAAACAAATGATGCAATCATTGTTCCACCATTGGCCACGGCCATTAGAAATCGCATGGCCAGAAATCCCTCAAACCACGGAGACCAAGCCGAGAATAATCCGAAAGAAAATTGTAGCATTATACAAATAATTAACACTGGCTTCCGGCCATATTTATCCGAAAATGCACCAAATAACAAATTTCCTATAGAAATTTAAAAGTTAAATAATAATAATATAAAAAATATTAAAAACTACAAACCAATTAAAACGCCAAACATTAAAATGCTTTGAGATAAGGCAACTAACGGTTCTCTATCGCAAATAAGGCTCCATTCGGTTATAATGGAAGACTCGAAGACAGATCTTTCGAAATCGAAGCCCCATTTACAGATTTGAAGAGATTTATCTCTTTTTAGTTCGATATTGCGCATCAAGCAGCCATCCATAATTTCCTATTTAAAATTTTGATTTTTATATTATATATATATATATATAATGTACTTTTTCTGTGCTTTGAGCACAGGGAAACTATCGACCCGAAGGTCCTTCGGCCATGGTGATGGGGATGCCAACCCAAACACCACTACCCATATCTTGCCGGCCGTGGGGATTTATATTATATTAATCCGTAAAAATAAGTTAAAAACTCACATTAAAATCAGTTTCATTTCCAAAGGGCTTAATGAGACTTAGCCAATCATCCAGGGCAAAGTCTCGGTAGTCTTCCGGTTTGCGGCACCAAAAAGTTGTGGGTGGCGCCAAAAATATGATGCCGAACTGAAACCAAGCCATTGGCAATTTCAGCAATGCCATGCAAATTGAAATTCGCAATTGCCATCGCCCGAAACTGGCCAGCACTTCTTCCATTACTTCTAATACAATGTTCACTAATGTTGATTGAAGCAAAGAGAGACTTTCATCTTCATGTTTGGCGCGCGTAAAAACGCAATGCAATGGATAACTTGCACTTCGTTTTCCACAGTAAAAATAAAGTGAAAGTTTTAAATGGGAGAATGTGGCTTGCATAAATGCATTCAAATGTTTCAATTGGGTTAATTCACTTCTTGCCAGATATGTACTGGCTTTTCTAACAGCTCTTTTTCTAAATGCTAATGTTAATATCGCCTGAAGATGTTTAAGTATAATAAATACTAGGCGCACAAGTGTTAATTTACTTGCTTTTGTGTTTTATTTTGTAATTATTGTGGAAAAACAGTTTTTTTTTTGTTGCGACAATTTTTTTTTCTTTTTTTTTTGGGTTAATTATTTTGCTATTCGGTATTCAGGGTAATTTAAAATAATTTAATACTTTTCAATGGTCATGTATTTGATATTGTCTCTAAATTAAAAAGAGAGCATTGTACGGGAAAATTAAATCAAAACATTCTAAAGGATATAAAAAAGAATTATGTTTAAATAATTGGTCTTTATTGGGTCAATCTATACAAATTCTCTTTTTATAAGAGGTCAATTTGAAAAAAAAAAAAGTTTCTTTACATAACAACTATTGCAACTAAATGGCTGCTGCTTGCTGATTAGGATAAATAAGTCCGAAACGGTTGTCCAGGTTTTCCTTTGATGTAACGAACCGAGCTAGGTAAACTTTAGGTCTTCTTGAGGTTCCTCCAAAAATAAGTTCTTGGCAAACTTTGTTTTTGTTTAACATCTCTATTTGTAATCATGCTAATTGCTGGTGTCACTGGTGATACCTAGTTACTCGATCGAATTTTTAAAATTCATCTTGGGATAGCTTTAACCGAAAGGTGGCAGTCAAATACCTCTTTTAACCATTTTTAAGAGTTGCAGCTGTTGGTTGCTAATCGAATACAAACTTTAGGATATGGGAATTATGATGGGAATCCATATCTTAAAAATTGAGTGTAAGAATCATATGATCAAAAATTACACCAAGAGCATATTTTTAAATTAAAAAGTTTAAACTTCTGGGAAGTTCACCCCATGGCCGTTTTCAACGCGTTGCTAAACTAGATATGACGATGAATGAAACAAATGAAATGAATTATATAAAATAATAATTAAAAAATTACCCGATAACACATTATTTTAATAACGAAAAAAAAACGCGAAAAGAATTTCAAATAAAAAAAGGAATTATCAACTCTTTTTAGAAAAATGCAAATTATTATCTGTTACCGTTATTTCAAACCAAGTGTCTTAAGATTAAAAAACAATCACCCTACAGTATAATGATCGGTAGCGTCTGCCAGGGCACTACTATTTACTCGGTGTGAGTACAAAATTAATTTCATCAATAAAATAATTATTTGTTTCCTAAATCTCAATAATTACTTTAATTTAAATTCTTTACACTTTATCAAATTTTGTAATATTTATTTGCAATTAGAAATATATACATTTAATTCCCTTCTTCAAAACTAATTTAATAGTAAAGTGTTTCAAGTTGCCTACAATGACTTCCATGTCAGAAGATATAAATTATTCTATTGGGAAAACAAAAACATTGAATCAATGATTGAATATGTTTCAATTATGTTTTAAGAAACAGTAAACTTTTAATTTCCTTAAATTTGCATTAATAATTTGTAAATCGTATATTAATTAAAGCTCACAATACTGTCAACTATAATTTTTTGTATAGATATGCCCCATCTTTTGTTATGAACATTGTCTTTTTGTTTAATAAATAATTAACAAGAGAACAACACATAATTTCAATACTTACGAAAGTTATTGATTAGCGTTGTATCCGTGGTTGCGAAATCAAAGATTGTCAAATTATTTACTTTTGTAAATAAGTATGAGAAACCTTTATTTAACAATCAATGCCCAATAGTAATAATTTTATTAAAAAATAGGAAATTAAATATAAAAGATTGCATCTATTAAAAACGATTAATGATTAGTTGATATAATTAAATTGCTAAATAAAAAAAAATCTAATTGATTTTAATATTTTAGTCAATTTTTGTCTTTTTAGAAAAGAAAAATAAAACCATTGGTTATTTTATGTTGTCAAAATTGTTTAATAAATAAGATTCACTAGGTGAAAGAATCTAATTGTTTCGAATTTTTATTTTGTTTTAAAGTTTCTTAATTTATTTATTGTTAATTAGTCTCTTTGATCTTTTGGTTTTCAGTGATTTAAATCTGAATTCAGCAATAAGTTCAAATTATTATTTTTCTTTAAAAACACAGGCCAAAAAGTCCCTTTTCACTTTTTTATGTAATTTTGTCTGCTGAATTCTAATCTGGCATAGGTAAGTTTCTTTATCACCCACTGACATACAGTTTTCTTATAACTATAAGAAATGATAAATTTGAGTTTTTAAAGGTAATTGGCATTAATATTTTACTTCTGTGTCATAATTAATAAATTCATGGAATTCCTTGGTTAATTTTGGTTCAGAAAAATTTAATCATTGATATTGACACCGATACCATTGGCCAAAACATCAAAAATCGTGTGGAAAACATGTTAAAATTATTCAAACTACTATTCAAGAATAGCTAGAAAATAAAAATTTCCCAAAAAAATGCATATTTTTTAATTTAAATATTAAGAAATTTAATTGATTTCATCAAAATAAACGAAATAAAAACATATCACAGAGGGTGGTTGTAATTACAACTTAAGTTAAACCAACACTCGTTTTTCTTAATTAATTATATTTTGATTGTAAATGTCGGTTTGAAGCAATTACTTCTTTTGTCTAAGGACCCACCATCAGTTAGATACTGGAAACCGAAAAAGAAGTTTATTTTTAATTTCAAGTAACCGCTCAATAAGTTACGCATAAAGATTTTATAAAAAATATTTGTGACATTGATATAATTTCGAGTCCAATTTAAAAGGAAAAAAGAAAAGAAAAATTAATTGGTTTCGAAAACATCTGATGTAGTAAAATTGTGTTCCGTTCGTTTTCAGTCGTCTCTTTTGTGGCTTCGGCAAAGTTATTAGATCCGAACCACATACTTCATAAACAAGTTCTTTGTCGATTATTATTGCTCTGAGCAGAGTTGCATGTTTTTCAATAGTAAATTCTGGGAGTACTTAGAAAATAGTAGTACGAACGGTATTACATAATTTCCGAGGGCACTCGTGCGTGAGCTACCGACAAACCAAACCAAACCAAACCAAAACCGTATACTCCTTCTACGGATCTAACACTTGCCGTGATCTTGCACTCGCCACTGCTGTCCACAAACATGAACAAAAAAAAATTCTATAGATACACAATCAGGAGAAAGGTAATTATTTGAAACAGTCGAAACAGTTATTCTGGCCCAATTTTAATACATATATTCGGATAATTAATGTTCAAAACACATAGGAAACGAACTGAACCTCGGGCTGCTTACTGGAACTGGAATATTGTGATTTACTTGTTCCGTTCAGAAGTTTGTTATCCGTAATTACAAGAATTAAATGTGTATTATTTGTATACCAACAATTAATTTAACCTCAGAAATATATATTTTTTTTAGTTAAAAAAATACTTAAAAGCGGCTTATACCTACTAATTAATTTAATTATATGTTTTTTTTTAACGCGATTAGTATCTTTATAACTTTAATTATGTAATTAATCTCTATAAGTATTGACACGACTTATGTATCATTAAATTAAAGAAGCTAATTTATATTATTATTTATTCCACAAAAACCTGATGATTATTTATTATTAACAGATTTTTTGTGATGGAAACGTTTAATTATTATCTTTTTCTAATTTGCATTTTCAATTTTTGTTAATTATAAAAATAACATTAATTAAAATTTTCATAAATTTTTGTTTTCTTAATAACATCATTAAAAGATGAAATTTTTCAGATTCTTATGAAAAGTAAGATAGAAGAATATCATTATAGCATTTCGAGGAAAGTTTCTGCGTTATAAAAAATGAAATAACGGAACAAAAAGATAAGACAAAAGATGTAAAGTTGAATGACAAGTAGCCTAAGGAAATTTTGAGTTAATTAATTTTTTTTGTTTGTGCGGTCTTGTAAAATTACTTTCTTTTTTTTTAATTAATAAATTATGCAGAAAAATTGGGGTAGACACACTTCTTGACAGTGATAATAATTTTAAGTCGACTTTTTATATCCGTAGACGGCACATTTTCAATTAAAATATAAAAACTGAATGCATTTTAATTAATTGATAAATATTAAAACCGTATTAAATTAAAACAGATTATTATACAATTATGAAAATGATGTTTTAATTGGCATAAATTTATTTTAAATACAGTGACAGGGGGACACAGTTAGTTCCTTTTATTTATTTTTATTTTTTTTATTTAGAAGCCTATTTTTATTTGAAAAATGTACATTTCTATAAGATATTGTTTTGAATTGATTAACATAAGTTTCAATTTTATAGGAAATGACCCCAGGGTAATTGATTTAAAGCAGCACCTAAAAAGTTTGAAGCTTCTATAGAAGTTATGGATTTAAAATTTTCGATATCTCGTAGTTATATCACCACCAGAAAAGTTGATGCAAAATATTTTCTAGATTGCGGCACTTCCGGTTATACTGGCAGTCGTTACCAACTTCATTAATTTAAACGGCACCCCATTTTTTTAATTTTACTTTTAAATAGCCCTTAAAACAAAAATATTTTGGAACCTTTTTTATTTTTATATTTTAAAAACATTTTGAGATATGATTTTTTTCTGTAAAAATTGAATTCTTTGTTCCAGCTTTTTAAAGTTGCCATAGGTAAAATAATGAATCAATATCAACTATTTTTGCTTAAAACCGAATGCATTAGTACCAAAAATCATGGCACTTACAACAATATTGAAAGTAATTTTTCAAACATTTATTATAAATGTTTTAAAAACGAACATTATTGAATAAGTGAAAATATCATTTTTTTCAAATGGAATGACCCATATAAAAAAAATATGCAAAAGTTATGAGCATGTTCTATACCTAATAGTTTTATTAGATTTATTTAATTTTACCAAAAAAAAAACGTATTAATGTTTATAGTACTAGTATTCATACGCAGTAGGCCGTGCCTTTAATTTCCCTTATTAGCCATAATTACAAGGGAATTATTTAAAAATTAAATAATTCAGAATTATTTGTTGAGGAATTGAACGTAGAACAATAAAAATACGTAATAAAAAATCGATCGTATTTGAAGAAATGAAGTTATCAGTAATTTAAAACTTCAATTTTTAAACAAAATTTAAATATTACAACATATTTCTTTTCAATTTAAATAATTTCAATAGTTTTCACTTTTCAACACTATTGCCATGAGTAAAAATGGTTAAGATTGGTTCATTATTTTTCAGATGACCGAGCGAGATTGCCGTCGCAATTATTTTCATTTTCTTTTCTTTTTTAGAAAAAAAAAAAATTTCAAAAAGTTATTAAGAAATATAAATAGAAATGGCACTTAAATTAATTTTATTTCAATGCATTTTAAGGACTATTTATATGTAAAAAAAAAAACAATTAAAAGCATTGTTTAATCTTTCAATTTAACTAAAAATTAGGTTTTTTTTTCATTTGAACATGACATATTTTATCATTCAATCCTAGAAAATTGAGTGATTTAAGGATCATGGTCCTATTAAACCATTGTAATTCAATTTGAAAAAATACATTGCGGCGAAAAAATCAAAAGGGCTGAACTGTTTTTAATGATTCACTTAATACAAATATTTTTTAATATAAAAAGTTGAAGATTTTCGGACTTTTAAAACTATCAATAAAAAAATTGACAATTAAAAATAAATAAGAAAAACATGACTAAAAATAAAGCCTGAAAGTGGTTCAAAATTTTAATTTAAGTCAATAAAACCAAATTTATGCCTTAAAGAAATTTTTAAATTAATACCATCTGTTGTCACCGTGTATATTTATTCACCCCAAAATTATGAGCTTTCAAAAGTTTGAAATGAATTAAATTGCAATAAAAAGTTTGCAATTCTATATTACACTTTGTGAACTCTTATTCTAAATTAGTTTCATTAATGTCTCGCAGTGCCAAAAATACCGGAAGTTGACATCAATCTGTATGGCGTATTAATATCTTTAGATGAAAGCAAATTATTTGATAAATTCATGTTTAAAATACACTTTAACAAAATTAGAAAACTCAATTAATATTTTTTGTTTGCTTCATTATTAACATTTAAGTTAATCGGAATCAAATTTCAGAAAACATGTACAATTTAATGAACCAACTTTACACCATATACGTTAAGTTATGCAAATTAAATTGGATTTCAATAAAGAAAACGAATAAAATTAGAAATCCGTTTTCGGTTTATGATAATAACGATAAATGAAAACACTGTTTGTAATTATCCTGTCGCCTTTATACATAATGTTGAAAACAAATAATTATCGAGCCATTGAATTCGGAATAATCGGGATAGTTTTTTTTATGATCTGCGCTAAATTATTGGTGAATTCCAGTGCAAATTTAACGCAACGCAAACTTTTACGGTCGTAATTTTTAAGCATCTTTGCTCATTTTTCCAATTCCTCGTATTTCGTGGTTTTTTTGTTGTTTTGTTTTTTCATTATTCGTAAATAATTGAATTTTATTAAAACGTTATGGGAATTAATTTCTTTCAACTACTTACCCACAAAAGAATAATATATTCAAAACCATGCGAAAAGAACAGATTTGCAATTTGTTTTTCATGACAACCGAACAAGAAATCTCTCGGTGAAGACATTAATTTTAGTCAATCAATCTAAACCGACTTGAAGTGCTCGTTAAAACTTGTTTTTTTTTGCGATTAAGTTATAAAAATAAAAATTAATAGATTTGCGAAGATAAAGAGACAGCCAATTAGTTGTTTTCCGAAAATTGCCTTTGCAGTTTTTCGAGAACAACTTTTAAATTTGGCGATTTTATGCTAATTATACCGTTTTTGGTAATTTATGCGAACTTGTTCTCTATTTAATTGCATATTTCCGTATTTAGTGGCTTTGTGTAGAGGACGTGTGGTACAGAAGACGTCATTAAATGAGAGGAAGCAAAAGAAAACGATGAAAGGAAATCGGACACAAATTATTTATGACATGTAAACGGAACTCCGGCCGTCGTCGTTCATTTGCAAAAAGAAAAGTGCTGAAGAGCATCAGATGACGCCGATATATTTTGCGAATTCGTATTCTCGTTTCTTCGAATTTTCATTTCCGATTTCTAGACATTTCCTCAATACATACAAAAAAAAAATAGTTATCAACTTAAAATGCAATGGCAGTCAGGTGAAAACGGAAGTGGGTCAACTCTGTCAATTGTTTATTTATCAATCTAATATTGATAATTAAAAATTACATATTTACAAAAAAAAAATATCTCAAATTGAATGATTTGATTTTAAATTTCGTACAACTTTCGGTTTAACTGGAAATGGCATTAACTTTTGATTTTTAAACAGCAACCCATATTTATTTTCACTTTTTTTATTGCTAAGAGACAATTTCTAGTATATAATGTAATAAAATATGCTTTCAGATATTTGTTTTCTTTACTTAGAGACGAAAAAAATTTAGAAGCTGAATTCAATTAGAATTTGGTTGCAACTTATTTAATTTCATCACGGCTCTATTCTTTCTATTTCTATTTTCCCTACTTTAAATTGATGTTGGAATTGGAAAATTTCATTGCGCTAAGTCAGTTTCTTGGTTTTTCGGTCTCTTCTCATACACCACAGTCCTTAAGCTGTATGATTTAATTTATGATTTTTACTCTTTTTTAACTAATTATGATAAACTGTTAAAGTTGCTTTGTTCATAGACTAGTACTTAAATACTAGATTTAGCAGTGTTTTTCAATAAAGAATTATTAAAACCTGATAAATTTATTTATCAGTGTTAATGAAAGATTTTAAAAGAAATATGTATCATAATTTGGGGCCGCAGAAGAATATACCGGGTGGCCCAGGTTTTAGGGCCACCCCTGGCATTTCTTTGTTTACCAACCGAATTTTACAAAAATTGGTACACTTATATAAGACGACATTTCCGATTTATTGACATAAATTTCAATTTTGCATCACTTACGGTTTCACCGGAAATGACCCCAACTTTTGATTTTTAAATGGCAACCCCCACTTTTTTTCACTTTTTTGGATTCTAGAGACAATTCTGAGTTTAAAAATATATGTTTCGTTAATTTTTAATTTTTGAAGTGCTCAAAAATTCAATTTTTAAATTTCATCCTAGGTGGCCATGAATGGGTTTAAATTGTTCCCAGCCGCCCTAGACTATGTGTAAAAATGACA
>JASKGO010000611.1:0-31214 GCA_030556065.1 Holobus sp. GC000080
CCGGAAATAACATGAAGTCGAAAATATTTTCCGAGAATGAAGCATTTGCTTAAATTAAGAATGGAAAAGAAAAAATTAAGTTCGCTTTTATAGTTCTCCATATATCGATGCCCTCCAGCTCTCGTGAAACACCCTGTATAGATAAAGCGAATTCTATAGAAGCTCTAAATACGATGAGCAAATGCACTTTTAATGTAATAATATTTCGAATTGATTTACGATTTACTTAATTTTCTATTCGGTTCCACCGGAATTAACCCTAGTTTCATTTTTATGCTTTGTCGTCACTTATTTAAATTCCTGAGCTCTCTGAAATCCCTTAGGAGAAACAATTATTACGATTTATTACTTTTTTCTGATGATAAATAATAGTTCTAATGAAATTAATTATCAAGAAAAAAAAAACGAATTTATTCTATCTTTGAAAACGGAAATAACAAATAATATAATATTGGCCATTTAATTTAACGAATCTCAATTTAAAAAATGTGGAAGTTTTCCATAAACGGTTTGTGATAAACCGAGTAACATCACGTCACAAGCACCACTTTGAGTCCACTTCAAAATTTTCGAAATAGTTTGGCAAGGTGAAAGGCTTATTTGGCATCAAAAAATATTTTTGTTTTCCTGTGTATCAACTTTAGCTCCATGCAATCGCGAATGATATTTTCCCTTGATCGTTTTTAAAGCCGTTTTCTAGCGAAATGCAAAACTTTGATGGCAGACTATGAAAAGTAGTGTTGAATTCTAGAGCACATGCAGTATTCCTAAAGCAAAGATGGAAATAAATGTTGGAAAAACAACTTATACACATGACTCGATATTTCAGCCGTGGCTAGTTTCATTAAATTATTAATATTACAATGTCTTTGAAGGGATAATTCATTAAATTAATTGAGAGAAAAATCAGATTGAGACTCAATGCACCAAAGAAAAAAAACTTGTATCCAAAAAGGTAAATTCGTTATAGAACAGTCTTTTTCATTGTTAGCCTATTTTATTATTTACGGCCGAATTGTTAAATTTTCAAATAGGTAAATAGTAGTCAATGTAAATATCTTAAATGAATTAATAATATTTAATAAATCACTTCCTTTGCTCTTCGTCATTTTTTTCACATAGACAAACACTAAAAAAATGACTACCTTATTTATTATTTATATAAACAAAAAACATTTTTTACCTTAACAAATTAATGCTTCTATTTACTTAATTAAGCAAACAAGTACAAAGAATAGTAAAAGAAAATCAGCAAGGAAGAAAATCAACAGTCATGTCTGGGCTTTCAGAAAATCTACAAATTCTTTTAAACGTTGCAAGTTTTATTGGAGTAATTCCATTCTACAATGCAGCTAGTAAGAGATTTCAAAAGGCAAAATTGCAACAAATAATAACCAAAATCGTTCAACTTGGAATCTCCCTATACGTCTTCATTTATTTTGCATTGACAGCAACTATAGAAACTGATCGAATAATTTTCTTCATTTTCCTATATGTGCTACCAGTACTAATAAATGTTCTATCCAATTACTTAATAACACTAAACATGCACAGTGTGCAACGCTTTAATTACCTCTTCGAAAAATTTACAAAAGTAGACCGAGCATTTGAATTGTTTTATAAAAAAGTGCCGAATTTAAGAAGATTTCATTTGAAATTTCTTGTATTAAATGGAATTTTCTTATCGGTTTTCCTCTACGATTTATACGATACTATTGCAGTGGGTGCCTTTTTGTACATTTCCTTTCAATTCGGCAATTATTTGCAAGCTTATCTGCTATCTCTGCTGTTTTTATTGAAATACTTCATCCTGGATGCCATTTACATCAGATACAAATTTTTAAACGAACAAAACAGAGAAATTATTAATTCAGATAATCTACGGAAAATTGTGGAAATCTCCGGAAGGCTGCAGGAAATAATCAACAAATACAACGATATTTTCGGATGGCAATACTTTTGGTCTATAATTCATGCCATCTTAAAGTTATTGGCATTGTTTCATGGAGTCGTTATCCTTACGATGCTGCCCACTTATTCTTTGTTTATAATTACTTGGAACGTTTTTATGGCTGTAAATATTTACAAATAAGAGGTTTGAATTATTTTTGGGAATTATTTGTTTCAGGCACAAATTGTATTGGTAGCATTTAAATGTCAGAAAATTAAAGAAGAAAGCAAGAGATTGTTTCATTTTACGGTGGGCAATTTTAAATTTCAAGATGTGGAAAGTTTCTTCTTACTGAGAGAGTTAACCGAAACTTCATTCACCGCCGCCGGATTGTTCCCAGTTAGTTCGCAAATGCTCTTCGACTTTATTAATTTATCAATTACTTATATTATTGTTATTATTCAATTTAGTAAAGAAAATCTTGCAAAACAAAATGAAGAATAAACATTGAAACGGTTTATTTAAAAAAGAAAGAGTAGTCCACAAGTAGGTAACATTAAATAATAAATACAATTGCATAACATTCAATGGAAATAAATCTATTAATATTTTCGGTAACATCGTAGATAGTGCGACTCGAGAGACGCCCATTTTTTTTTTATAATTATTTTAGGCTATACAGGGTATTCAATAAAAAAAGTTATAATGTTTTTTAAATGGAATTATGTTGTTATCATTATTAATATTTATGCACCTTAAAATGTTCCTTTATTTGATATATCACACTTACGGATGATGGATGAGACCAAAGAATTCTTAAGGCAAAAATATTTTGTATGTCCAATTCAAAGGGCCTTCAAGTTGCCGATGAAGTATTGGAAATGGCTGATGCATGGAAATTGTCCCCAATAACGCAGAAAGAGCAAAGGAAGAGCTCAGATTCATTGGAGATATTAGCAATTTACTTCAAATTGGTAATAGCGGTATGCTGTCAGTTTTACACATAGTCTAGGTCGGCTGCGAACAATTTAAACCCATTCATGGCCACCATGGATTAAATCTAAAAATTGAATTTTTGACCACTTAAAAAATTAAAAATTAACGAATCTCACATTTTTGAACTCAGAATTGACCCTAGAATCCAAAAAAAGTGAAAAAAAGTTATGGTCATTTTTAGTGAAATCGGAAGTGCTGCAACATTAAAATTTACGCCAATCAATCGGAAATATCGTCTTATGTAAGTGTACCAATGGCAATTTTTGTAACAATCGGGCGTTAAACAAAAATATGCCAGGGGTGGCCCTAAAACCTGGGCCACCCGGTATATGAATATTTTGATATTAAATAAAAAATGAGTAGTTCAGTCTGAAAAAATGAAGTTATTTTATTTTAAAAGAATATTTTCTAAAATTTTTTCAGGAACATCTTGCAGATTTTAAATAATTATTAATTAGTAATAAAATTTAATATACCTATGAACTAATAATTTCCAAAAAGATTTTTTTTTTTTTTTCAAAAAACTTACCGAAAGTGGGCGAAATTTCCAAAAGTAACGCGGGAGAAAAATTGTTCTGGTATAACCGGAACTAACATAAACTTTCCATTAAATATTAATTAATTAAATATTACATTAATTTTGCTTTTTTGGTTTTTCTATGCATCGTTACCCTCCCACTCCCGTGAAACACCCTGTATAGGCGATAGCTATAATCCAAAGCAATAGGTCCGTCAAAAAAATTCTATTATTCATATAATTATCTTAAATTAAGAAAAAAGTAGTAAAAAGAACAACGACACGTGGTGTTCCCAAGCGGTCACCCATCCAAGTACTGACCACGCTCAACACTGCTTAGCTTCGGTGATCGGACGAGAACCGGCGTATCAGTGTGATATGATCGTTGCCCATAAGATTTTGAAATTTTCTGAAATATGATATGATAATCATATTTAAAGATGGTGACCAAAGGTCAAGATAATATTCCTCTCCAAAAAGAACAAGTCGCATCTTACAGTTGGTAAAAACGAAATTTTCTGAATAAGCAAAAAAAATAATCAACGAATCAAGTGAAAAGCTTGTACAATGCTTGCTGCGGCGAATTTAAAACTGAACATAGGAAAAACATGGGGGCTATTTTCTGTGATAAAATATCAGCAGTGTATGTATAAGTCGGTGAAGAAAAAAATAAATTATATTGAATAGATTGGGCACAATATAACTTTGCTCTACTAATGGACCACTCTCTATGAATACTTACTGGCACAAATTAAAAGACATTTCCAATTTGATTTTTGAATTAAAATTTTTATATGAACCAGAAAAGTCATTTTGAAAAATTACATCCCGGACATATCCCGAATCTTAGTAAAGTGGCCTGTTACTTAAGTTACTTTGCAATTTTGGATGCATAGTTTCGATTTCGATTACATTCCTGAAAGTAATCAGAATCACACACACTTACAACCAGGTACTGTTATTTTTATTTTATTTTAAATTTACCGCCAAATTAATAAAACATGTTTGTGATTATAACCTCAAAAAACAAAACTCTTCCAAGAACGGAACTTTTTATTTTCTATTCGGTTTTCTGTGCATTTTTACTTTAAAAATAGTGAATCTAAAATCGCAAAAAGGTGCAATCTAATAATGTTTTTAAATAAGCTCGGACAAATGTTATAAATTGCATCATATTACAGCAAGAAAATAGTATCAATTAGGGTCAAAACTTATCATTAAGTAATTATTTAATTGATAACAGATTCCATAAGATGACTGAAGTTACTATTTAGTTTTAAAAGTCGTGTAAGATGCTTCGCCACATTTTTTTGGCTATAAAATGCTTTTAAATGAGTTATTGTGATCTACAAAATGTTATTATTGGTGCAGCATTTTATTAGGAACACAATGGAAAACTGCCTTACAAAAAAAGTAAATATAATGGAAAATATTAGAAGTTGTAAATATTCTACCGATGGATCTTATAATTACGAAGTAAGTAACTGAAGTCATAAAAATATTCAGCGAAAAAACGAAAACATCAATTGAATTTGCAGGCTGCAATTGATGCCCTGAATATGTTGCAAAGCAACGCAGATTATTTACGCAACGCAAAGCCAAAACAAGGATTTTCCAGTTTGGAAAGCACTAAAAGATTTTTACAAAAGTATAAAAAAAAAAAAAACAGAATTGTAAGTGAATAAAATAATAAAATTTCAGAGCAGAAATTGATGTGTCTCGAATGAAGTCAGTGATCCATGTAACTGGGACCAAAGGAAAAGGGTCGACATGTGCCCTGTGCGAACACATTCTACGCTACCACGGTTACAAAACAGGTTTCTATTCGTCACCACATTTGGTGAATGTAACTGAACGTATCCGCATCAATGGGAAAGCGATTTCCAACGGGAAGTTCTCCGAGAATTTCTGGCAGATTTACGAAAAACTGGACAGTAGTTCGACGCAAAACTGGCCCATTTATTTCCAGATGCTTACAATGATAGCTTTCAAAGTGTTTATTGAAGACAAAGTGGATGTGGCAATCATTGAAGTAGGCATTGGAGGCGAATACGACAGCACGAATGTTATAGAAAACACCGAGATTGTTGGAATTACTTCTTTGGGATTGGACCATACGGCCATTTTGGGTGATTCTTTGGAAAGTATTGCTTGGCACAAAGCGGGAATTATGAAGCCAACCTGCAGTGCTTTCACTGTGCCACAAACAGATTCTGTTATAGAGATTTTCCGTCAAAGGAGCAAAGAACGAAAGGTTTTTTTTTTTAGATAATAGATTCCTGCAACTAAATTGTTTGGTTTTAGTGCCCTTTGAAAGTTGTCAACAGTAAAACAATTGCAGATTTTATAGGAGAACCTAGCAATAATGAAATATTTAATTTAAATTACGCGCTGGCTTTAAAACTTTCTGAAAGTTGGATGCAAATCAGAGGTAATATTAAAAATACACAAAGTTCAAGATGAATAAATCCGTTAGTTAAAATATTTTCAACTTCTAAATAAGATAAAGTTAAAATTTATTTAATATAAAATTAATGCCGACTGCCAGAAAAAAATCTAAATCGGTTCATAGATAAATTGATATACAGGGTGGCCATTTTCTTAACCATTATATGGGTAACTTCTACAGTTATAAAGATAGAGATTCGGTTAAATGGGCATAAATGGGCAGAATTTCACGCTCCACTTATATCCTTTTACAAAAATCGGTTACGTCTCCTGGTTCCCGAGTTATCCCGAAAATCGTCGATTTTTTTTTTATAATATTCCAAAAAAACTATTTGACGCAGAATCAAAGTAATAATTTTTCCTAATAGGTATTTTTAAATACAATCCAAATAATTTTTCGATTTAAAGATTTTCGAGATAAAAAGTAAACTTATCGTTAGAATCAGAAAAAAAAAAAATAGAAATTTGATAGGCCCATGGCCAACAATGGTTTCCATTAAAAAAACCTAAGTTTATTTTTTATCTCGAAAATCAAGCGAGCTATGAAAATTTTGCAAAATTATTTAGATTCTACATAAAAATATCTATTAGGAACAATTATTACTAAAATGGGTTGTTGTAACTTCTGGATTTTTTTTATTTCATCGCCCGGTTCAACTTGTAGATCTCGATGGAGGTCGTTGTTTCTAATAATATTAAAAATAGAAGTTAAAAATATTTTAACAGACGGATTCAATCGATCACCCAGTATTAAAATATTAATAAAAAATTGCAGGCAATCCAATAAATAAAGAAAAACTACAACTGGCCATTGAAAATTATCATTGGCCTGGTCGTTTTCACATTATTAAAGATCTGTATAATCAGAATTTCTATTTGGATGGTGCTCACACAATGGAAAGCGTCCAGTATTGTTCGAAATGGTTTCTGGAAAATACCATCAACTCGAAATTGCCAAAAGTTTTAATCTTTAACAGTACAGGTGGACGAAATTCGCGAAAACTTATGGAAATCCTCGCCAAATGCAATTTTACCCGAGTGTATTTCGTACCAAATGTTGCGTTTAATGATTTCACCTTCAAAGGTATGTTGCTTTTCACCCAAATCAGCAATATTTTAAAATATAAATTGTAGATAATACCAATCATAATTGCCCAGCAAGTGAACAAATGTCCATGTGCATAGAAAATCGAGACGATTGGTTGCAACTAATGGCTGGTCATGGAAATAATGAAAAAAATGCTCAAAAACAAACATTTGTGTTTCCCTGTGTCCAGGATGCTGTGTTGAATCTTTTCAAGTATGGTAAACATGATGTTTTAGTTACTGGCAGTTTACATTTGATTGGAAGTGCCCTAAACGTACTCAATGAGCGGAATAATAGTTTATACGACCGAAAATTATTCGATTTTGTTTAAGAATAAAAAAAGTGCCCTAAATGATTGTTATACTTTTGTCTTTTGTTGGCTTTTGGTGCATTGTTTCTTCAACTGTTTTAAATTTAGGCAAACAAGAAGCTTTGATTTCGGCATAGGTGGCAGCACTTTATACGTCTGACATAACCTTAAATCAAAGTGTTTACAAATTTTAATTTTGCATTTTTAATCGTTTTAATTAAATAATATTAATTAATTGTGGTGTTTTCATCAATTTAATAACGATGGATGAAGTACAAAAATTGGAACATTTGTCATTGGTCTCAAAAATATGCACAGAGCTGGAAAACCATCTCGGAATGAACGACAAAGATTTAGGTAAGTTTTATAGCTATAATGTTATAATTTTAGCTTCGATCTAACATTTTATTGTTTTCAGCTGAATTTATAATACATCTAGCGGATAAAAATCCGGAATATGCAAATTTCAAAAAGGCCCTTGATGAAAATGGTGCTGAATTCTCCGAGTCATTTGTGTCAAATCTACTAAGGATTATTCAGCATATGAAACCTAAAAACAATAAAGCTGGAGAAGTGATACATTCTAGTGGAAAAGCAAACCTTAAGATAGATATGCTAACCGAAAAATTTCCCGCATTGGCTATGCCAAATGAACCACAGAAACCCCTGATACCTGAACCCAAAGATGACCAAGAGGTTGCTGATATGATGGCCCAATTTGAAGCAGCTGCTCCTAGTAAAGAACAAAGAAAACGCAGTCGATCTAAAAGTCCGGAAAAGCGATCCAGGGATCGCAAGAGGCATCGAAGTAGACATAGAAGCAGATCCAGATCAAAGACTAGAAGGAAATCTCGGTCGCGGTCCAGAAACAGAAATAGATCCAGATCAAGGCACAGAAGACGGAGAAGCAGATCGCGATCTAATGACCGAAATGACCGTTACGACCGCAAAAGGGATAGACAGAGGAACCGCAGCGAGGATCGTAAATATCGACGTGAAAGTCCGGAATTTGATGACGACCCTGTCCCCGGGAAAATTTACAACGGAAAAGTTGCGAATATTGTTCCATTCGGTTGCTTCGTTCAACTGGAAGGATTGCGAAAACGCTGGGAAGGTTTGGTACATATTTCGCAATTGCGTGCCGAAGGAAGAGTGACTAATGTTTCGGAAGTGGTTGCTAGGGGCAACAAAGTGAAGGTGAAAGTTTTGTCCGTTACTGGACAAAAAGTATCGTTGTCCATGAAAGATGTTTGCCAAAATAGTGGAGCCGATTTGAATCCATCTTCGCATTCAACGAACAAAGAGCGCGAAGACAGAGATCGTAATCCCGATAGACCTACTTATAACGGTACGTCTGTACTGAAACTGAATGTGAATAATGAAGAGGATGAAGATTCGCGGAAACGTGTCACTAGGATTTCCAGCCCGGAACGTTGGGAAATCAAACAAATGATTTCTTCAGGATGTATTGATAAAAGTGAGCTGCCCGATTTCGACGATGAAACTGGTTTGTTGCCCAAGGATGAAGAAGATGCTGAGGCGGATATTGAAATCGAGCTGGTGGAAGAAGAGGCGCCGTTCTTGCAAGGACATGGACGCGTTTTACACGACTTAAGTCCAGTGCGAATCGTTAAGAATCCGGATGGAAGTTTGGCTCAAGCTTCCATGATGCAGTCCGCTTTGGCAAAGGAACGTCGCGAACAGAAGATGCTGCAAAGGGAGCAGGAAGTCGACTCGAACCCGTTCAACAAGAATAAGAATTGGATCGATCCACTTCCGGACGGTAAGTTTAACT
Source organism: Holobus sp. GC000080 (assembly GCA_030556065.1). Lineage (NCBI taxonomy): Eukaryota > Metazoa > Arthropoda > Insecta > Coleoptera > Staphylinidae > Holobus > Holobus sp. GC000080. The sequence goes on from JASKGO010000611.1 coordinate 9,045, forward strand.
TTTTTAAGGGATTTGTTTTGTATACCAGTTGTTTCTTTTCTAATTATCAGTCGATATTATTATTATATTTCGAAGAAGTTTTTTGTTTAATTGTTAAGTAGGAGAAGCCTTTAAAAAATACTAATTTTTTTTTGTTGCAGAGGAAGGTCGGAATCCTGCTGCCAATATCAGAGGCATTGGTTTGCAATCGCAAGATTTACCCGAGTGGAAAAAGCATGTAATAGGTGGCAAAAAGACATCTTTCGGCAAAAAAACCAATCTTTCCATCATTGAGCAAAGACAATCGTTGCCCATATACAAATTGCGCGACGATCTGATCAAAGCCGTCACGGATAATCAAATCCTGATTGTAATTGGCGAAACCGGGTCTGGCAAAACCACGCAAATAACGCAATATTTAGCAGAGGCTGGCCTTACCACTCGCGGAAAGATCGGCTGTACGCAGCCCAGACGTGTAGCCGCCATGTCGGTAGCTAAAAGAGTGGCGGAAGAATTCGGGTGTCGCCTAGGACAAGAGGTAGGCTACACTATACGTTTCGAGGACTGCACCAGTTCAGAAACTCTCATCAAGTACATGACTGATGGAATGTTGCTAAGGGAATGTCTAATGGACTTGGACTTGAAGTCTTATTCGGTGATTATGTTAGATGAAGCGCACGAGCGCACCATTCACACCGATGTTTTGTTTGGACTGCTAAAACAAGCGGTCACTAAGCGACCGGAACTAAAGTTGATTGTTACGTCAGCCACATTGGATGCTGTTAAATTTTCGCAGTACTTCTTCGAAGCGCCCATCTTTACCATTCCAGGACGCACATTTCCCGTCGAAGTGTTGTACACGAAAGAACCTGAAACGGATTATTTGGACGCTAGTTTAATTACTGTTATGCAGATACATTTAAGGGAACCCCCGGGGGATGTATTACTGTTTTTGACTGGTCAAGAGGAGATTGACACCGCTTGCGAAATACTTTACGAGCGTATGAAATCGCTTGGACCCGACGTACCGGAATTAATTATTTTGCCGGTTTATTCGGCATTGCCATCAGAAATGCAGACGCGTATTTTTGAACCGGCTCCTCCCGGCAGTAGGAAAGTAGTTATTGCTACTAATATTGCGGAAACTTCTTTGACCATCGACGGGATTTTCTACGTTGTCGATCCCGGATTCGTCAAGCAAAAAGTTTACAATTCCAAAACCGGGATGGACTCTTTGGTTGTCACACCAATATCACAGGTTTGTCTTCTTTTATTTTTTATTTTATATGATAATGCAAAATTTGGGGTTTTCTTGAAAAGTTTTGAATTTCTCATAATGAATATCATAAAAACTATATTTTTTTGTTAATTTTTATATAAAAAGTTTCCACTTTTTTATTTATTGATTTCCCCTTTACTTTGAAAAAATAAAAAATTACTATTCCATTAAAAAATGAAGTTTTATCAAAACTTAAACTCTTTAAGTTAAAGTGAAGCTGCATAAATCCACCATTATATTAAATTCCTTTTAAATAATTAAAGCAAAAAAAAAGACAAATGGCAAAATTATCTTGATAAAGAAAAAACTACCGCATTGTTTAATGTAAATAATAATTAACATGATTTTTACTGTTTGTAGGCACAAGCAAAACAAAGGGCAGGTAGAGCTGGAAGAACGGGACCCGGAAAATGTTACCGGTTGTATACAGAGCGCGCTTACAGAGACGAAATGTTGCCAACCCCCGTACCGGAAATACAGCGTACGAATTTAGCAACAACTGTTTTACAATTGAAAACAATGGGCATTAACGATCTGCTGCATTTTGACTTTATGGACGCACCACCTGTCGAGTCTTTGATTATGGCACTAGAACAGTTGCACTCCTTGTCTGCATTAGACGATGAGGGACTTTTGACCCGTTTGGGAAGAAGGGTAAGTATTTTTTAAAATCTATTTTAATAAAATTAAATTTTATTTAAAAAGGAAACTAATAGAAATTTTGTTTTAGATGGCCGAGTTTCCTCTGGAACCCAACTTATCAAAAATGCTCATAATGTCTGTGGCTTTGCAATGCTCCGACGAAATCCTAACAATAGTCAGCATGCTTTCCATACAAAACGTCTTCTATAGACCGAAGGACAAACAGGCTTTGGCTGATCAAAAGAAGGCCAAATTTAATCAACCGGAAGGGGACCATTTAACACTATTAGCGGTATACAACAGTTGGAAGAACAACAAATTTTCTAATGCATGGTGCTATGAAAACTTTGTACAAATAAGGACGCTGAAAAGGGCGCAGGATGTAAGGAAACAATTGCTGGGCATTATGGACCGGCACAAATTGGACGTGGTTTCAGCCGAAAAGAATACTGTTAGGGTACAAAAAGCTGTTTGCTCGGGATTCTTCCGGAACGCTGCCAAAAAGGATCCGCAGGAAGGATACAGGACACTGGTGGACTCTCAAGTTGTTTATATTCATCCAAGCAGTGCCCTCTTTAATCGGCAACCTGAATGGTACGTTATTTCTTTTGCTTTCTGTTTTTTTGCTATTCATTTATTGGAACCATTTTTTTAATGAAAAAATTTTCGTTTTTTTAGGGTGATCTATCATGAATTGGTTCAAACAACGAAGGAATACATGAGGGAAGTGACGGCAATCGATCCGAAATGGTTAGTGGAGTTCGCACCGGCGTTCTTCAAGTTCTCAGATCCGACGAAGCTCAGCAAGTTCAAGAAAAATCAACGCTTGGAGCCTCTATACAACAAATACGAGGAACCCAATGCTTGGAGGATATCTCGCGTGCGTCGCAGACGCAATTAAACAGTGTTTCATTATTAGATTACGAGTGCTAATTAATTTAATCTTGTAATATACTACTTATATTAACTCTAGATTTTGTTTGTCTGTTGTTCCTAGGGTCTTCACCGTAACTCTTTGGTTTCCATTGTGAAGATTGCATATTCTTATTGTATTTGTTCTCTTTGTGCCTTTGACGGATTCTCAGCTCTTCGATTTCCTTCTCGTCCATCAATTTTCTTTTGGGCACGTGCCTTAAAGCGAATTGCCAATCGTTGGTGTGTTTCATATCCAACATAATGTTCAAAACTTGGTTTAGCGTTAATGATTTACCACTTCCCGAACCCCACATTAAATACTTATCGAGAGGCAGTTTTGCCATCCTCAGTCCTTCTTTTTTGGCCTTGGCTAAGGACAACGGCTCGTTGTTCACTTTGTCCACTAAGGCACCGATTATGTAAACTGCATCGTGATCGTATTCAATCAATTCCTCTCTGCAGTGAGGAGTTAAGTACACCAGCTGGTTCTTTGGAAATAAATCCAAATAATTTGATTGATGAATGTTCATTGGAAATGTACTGTCATACATTGTGGGGATGTGTTTATGTAAATATCGGTGTAGAGTATTTTCACGGTCCATATTGCAAAAATGCAAATCGTAAGGATCTAAATCACAAAAATCGTTTTTTTTTTAATGATTATTTGTTTACCAAAGACAGCCCTATTTTTTTGTTTTTGGAAACCTGTGCTTAGTGGATTTCAAAATATACTTTCTTTTTTCTTACTAGGCCAACGAAACGCCTTAATTTTGTACCAGAACCATTTTTGTATCATCCTTAGTTTACGAGGTACTAAATTTAAGAAGATCTGGTAATACATTAAATTTCCGGTCTTGCGGAAAATAAAAAAATCATAACTTGTTTTACCCGCCCCTTTTCGATACACCATAAAATCGCAAAGTTGGATTCCGAAGTTTGAAAATAGTACAAAACATTTTTTTGCCAAAACAAAAACTAGGGTGTCTCTAATTTTTTTTTTCAAAGCACTAGAATATTTATTTGTACTTACCATCGTGGTAGCGATTGTTAGCAAATAACAGCATCAATTGCTTGGCGCAATTGGAGTTCTCCATTTGGTTCATGTTTTTACCGTATCCGCAATCGATTACGAGTTTTTGACCGAACTGTAACGCTTGCAGCAAGCGATAATTGTAGAAATTGTTAATAGTGGAATCATAAAATCTTAAAAATATATTGTTGTGCCCCAAATCGTACCGCAAATGATCGGTTTCCAATACCGGTGGTCGCGCAAGGAATTTTTCGCGGCGTTCCTTTTTTTCTTGATCTCTATTATATTTCCTCATTTCATTTTTAAATAAGAAATCTAAAAACTTTTTACGTTGACTCCGAGTTGGTTTAGCTAGAAGCTCCCTCCAGTGCTCTTCTTTCATGTAAGATGCACTGGGAACTCCTTGGCCTTCTTGTCGAAGCACTTCTGCTTCCAAAACAAGCACTTGCAATTTGTGTTTCAAGGTTTCATCTCCTCCAGATAATGCATTTAAAAGTTCGTCATCTGCGAAAGATATTTTTAGACGATTAAGATAAGTTATTGAGGTGAATGTTTTGTTTTGTGTATACTTACTTAACGATAGAACTTCTTCAGTTTGTGAATTAATTTCTGGTTTTGAACAAAATTTTCGTATGGAAAATAACACTTGGGGTTGTGGGGACTTTTTATGTGTTATTTGGACGGTTTTCCGCAATGTGTTCAGTATTTTAAACATTGTTTTTCATTAAATGAACAATTATCTTTCAGCACTAAATGTATAGGTTATGTTTACATGTGCGCCTTGTAAGAGAGAGATAGCTTGAGGGTGCCACGCTCATATAACGCATGCGCCAACTCGGGCGCGCTTTTCAACGCATAAAAGCGCAGACTCAACGACTGAAATTGAAATTTAAAAACAGAAACAAAACCAACATTTTATTTATTTTACTGTATTTATTGTCCAGAGAATAAAATATTAATAAAATAAATAAAAAGATCGGAGATTCTGCTCAGTATCGGACAATTTTTTCGCTGTATAATGAAACCGCTTAGTGTAATAAATAAAAGTGTATTCTGTGATTATCTAGACAACTATATCTTGCCCTTTTAAATGTTGAATAAATTCTTGAGATGCAAATATTCAAATTTTGAATCGATTTCATAACCAAAATGGTCACCTTACTTAATAAGTTTTTCTGTTCCTGCAGAAACTACCCTTCTTCGAAGAAGCTTTTCTGCGTTTTCGCATATGCTAAATGTAATTCCAACGCAGTATGTGTGCCCGTGTTCTTAAAGATTGCCGAATGATGCACATGACGATCTACAGTGCAATCATTTAAGTAGTACCCCCCCTGCTAATTTCTAAACTAGGCAACTTATGAAGCTTAAATTCTTGAATATGTATATAGGCACTTGTCTGCCCTTGAAGCTGTCAGAAACAGTTGAACATTGCCATAGGTGGCGCTGCAGCGGCATTTGATGACATTTTTTAAAAGGAAAGGTAAACATTGTGACACCTCTTTTTAAAACTTATTTCAAGAAGAATTCAAATCCGTATTTATTTTTAACTTTTGCCGCTTTAATTAGTATAATTCTCTCATTGAAATCTTATGAGCAAATTTCGTAGTGGAGTCTATTCTGCCTTAATTAAGTGAGCCTGCCGACCAAAACGCGTCACCGTGGCCGGCAAAGAAGCGCCAAAACCAAAAGATGGATTACTGGTTGCCGTGAAATCAAACGTCCGCCTCAAAAATAACGTTTTTTTTATAAAAAACGTGACCATGAAATATACGATACTAATTGGTTAGCGCTGCGTGTTTTAATTATCAATAAATTGTACATAAGCAACAAAAAAGTAATTAAAAGAACTCCCCAAGCCCCACATTAACAAATTACAATCACATCAATCAACATTCAGTACATTAAAGTAATTACCTCTGCAAGGGAATAAAATAATTACCAACAATTGTTGTTCCACCAAAAACAAAAAGAAAAAAAAAACCCTTTGGAAAAACAACATTTTCTAAATTAATTGGTATTTAAATAAAAACACATTAAATCGAGTATAAAGCTACTGCTCATTACACAAGTACAAAAATAAATATAAAAATGGTGACCCTAAAGATGATTGAATGTGTCCGAAAACTAAGTGCCTTTTTTTGCATAATTCCCCAAGAAAATTCGTCATGGAAATTTACATCGTGTATTAGAGTTATCAATGGAATATTGACAACAATTATAATCCTCAAACTCATACAAAACTTCTCTTTTTATGATAAAGTCCAGGCAAAACATGAAATAACGGAAAGAATTCTTTCCGAATGCATTTATTTTTTGATTATCTTCACGATTGCTTACCAAATGATTCGGATGAACTTTTTTAAAAGAAGGCAATTCTTGTCCTTTGTAAAGTCCTTGCAAAGCATTGAAGAATCCTTTGGAGACTTACCACTTACAGAAAAACCAATTGCGTCCTACGTTACAGTTGGTTTAATGCATGTAATCGTCATTCTGCATTATGTCGTTAGCTTAGTTTACGTACCGAGAAAGTTTTGGCCAATCTTTCATTTAACTTCAATGGAATTCTTAAGATATTTGATTATGTTATCGGTGCTACTTATCAGAAGTTACATTTTAGTAATTGAAACAAACACAAGAAAGATTTCTCTACTTTTGAAGGCCCTAAATGTGTTTAAATGGGACTTTAAAGGTTCTTTTTGGAAAATTAGAGTCGCCTACAAGCAGTATGCGAAAATTGCAGAGAGTGTTTTGAAATGGAATTCAATTTTCGGAGGCTTTTTCGTAATTTTGTACGTCCTGGTAGTGGTGGAACTTTTAACCGTTTTAAATTTGTCCACTCTTTACAATTACACTTACCAAGCCGAATGGAAGGAAATTTTGTTTTTCGCATTGCACGTTTTCTGCCCCATTGTAAATTAAGCAAAAACAATTGCGCTTGATAAATAGTGATTGATTTTCTGCCTTTTTTAGATGATTTTTTATGGATTGTTAAGTGCTTGCGAAGAAGTTGCCAAAAGTGTTGATGAAATACCGGCGATTTGTTATCGATCAATGAGCGATTTTGGAGAAGCAGACGGAAAAGTTTTCAAAAGTCTTCAGTTACTTGCCGAACAAGTTAGGGATAACAAATTGAATTTCTCAGCGGCCGGCATTTTTGTCATTAATTTTCAAATGATTGTGCCTACGATTACATTAATTTTGTCTTATTTTGTCGTTCTCATTCAGTTTCACAAGTAAGAAGATACGTTTTAATTAATATTTAGCAATGTATTGTTTAAGCGGAATCATTTAATTATTCCGTTTTTATTACCTCTTCCAATGTTCTTTATTTTTAATTTTTTCTTATTTGATTATTGCAAATTTATACTAATTCTTACAAATTAATTGAAAATTTACATTATAATATAATTCTTTTGTTTTATTTTATTGAACTTTTTTAGTGGTTCGTTAGCGTCAACTATAATAATTGTAACCTGTTGCAATGTTTATTAATTTTTTTTTTTATTAGAAAATTGTAAATTTATTTACCTTTTTTTTTTCAAATTAATAACAATTTTACATTTATAGTCTACCTTTTTTGTCTTAATTTATTGAACTTTTTTTAGAGATATCTCATATTTTAAGTAAAATTTTTAAACAGAATTTTTTTCCATTGATTTTTTAATAAACATTGAAAATTAAAAAATATATGAATACAGGGTGTTTTTTTTAATTGACCGGTTAACTGTTTTCGGAGAACTATTAGACATAGGTCATTTTTTCAGTTTGCTTTAATAATTATCGCCAAAGCCCCACTTACCTAAAATATGTTCAGCACTTGACCACTTCCGGTTATACCGGAAGTTGACATCAACTTTGATATTTAAAACAGGATACCCCAATTTAAAAAAAAAATAATCTAAATATGAAAAGAAAATTAGTGAGTCCTATTTGAAATAACCATATCATAAATATTGATATCAACTTCCGGTATAACCGAAAGTGGTAAGGTGTTGAAAATATTTTAGTTAAAGAGGGCTTTATTGCGTAAAAATAAAATTCAAACTTTATCCTACGTGTACTTTTTGGATTTATTTTTATTTTTAATATTAATTGAAATAAACATTTACCTCTCTATTAACTTTTGTTAAAGTTGCTATTTCCCAAATTATAGAAATGTATGTTCAGGCTGGTTCACGAGCGCTGGAGGACATCGATATACTCAGTTTATATATTTTTTCCAATTATTTTTTCTTTTGTGTTCTCTTTTGTATTTATACTTGCATTTTTCTTTTAATGTCCTGCCCAGTTTGGACACAGGAATCTTCCTCCTGCAAGATTTAGTTACTAACTAACTTGCTATTAGTTATTTAGCTATATAAGTGATTTGGAAATTGTACAAATTATTTCTGATCATAAATAAATAAATCGGTAATATTTTCTTTTATAAGTGTTCAATTTTTTATAAAAATCCGTTGGTAAATAAAAAATTGTAGAGGCGCGCCAATTTTCGATGGCACCCGATATTGTCTGAAGAAATTTAATGCGTAAAAAATATTATTATTAACCAATACTAGACAACAAAATGCTTGCATCATTACTTAATACGAAACTAATTACCATTAAACATGCGTAACAAAAATTATCGCATTGACCTTAAGGTCCATTACACAAAATTGATAAATTCAGATAAATCGCGCAATGTTTTCCTATATCTTTTCTTTTGCGTTTTGAATCTGGTGTAGTCAAGATGTTGAAACTAGTGCCAAGAAGAACCTGGAGTAAGAAATTGAAGTCGCTGAGGTACTTTTCCAGTGCGGCAAGGCCGGATGAACCTTTGTTTCCGCATAGGGATGATTTTCCCAACAGACACATAGGTCCTAGGGATAGTGACATAATGACCATGTTGGACACATTGGGATTCAAAGTGAGTGTTTTTTTAATAATAAAATAAAAGAAGAAAGCATACTCTAATTTTTGGCAGAGTTTAGATGAGTTAACAGATAAAGCGGTTCCGAAAAAGATAGCAATAAGTAAAGACTTGGCGATTGAAGAATCAACCAGTAAGTATGGAATAATTTAGTTCATGGGGGGTCACTATTGATAAGTGTTATCTTTGTAGGCGAATACGAACTCATTAAACGCATCCAAAAGATAGCGGAGAAAAACCAAGTGTGGCGTTCTTATATTGGCATGGGCTACCACAACTGTTGCGTGCCGCATACGATAATGCGCAACATCTTTGAAAACCCAGGATGGACCACACAGTATACACCGTATCAACCGGAAGTGGCACAGGGACGGTTGGAAGGGCTGCTAAATTACCAAACCATGGTTTCCGATCTTACCGGTTTAGAAGTTGCTAATGCTTCTCTACTCGATGAAGGAACAGCTGCTGCGGAAGCTCTGTCGTTGTGCTTCAGACATAATAAAAGACGCAAAATGCTTATGTCGCACAAATTGCATCCACAAACAATTTCCGTAGTCGAAACCAGGTTGAATAGCTTAGGTCTAGTGGTGGAAGTGGTGGATGTCTTCAAAGCTGATTTCTCCAACCATGACATCGCTGGTGTTTTGTTCCAATATCCGGACACTGATGGAAATATAATGGATTTCGAAGAAGTTGTGGAGAATGCCCATAGCAATGGCACTTTGGTATGTTGCGCTACTGATTTACTAAGTTTGACGCTTCTAAGACCTCCGTCTGAATTTGGCGTTGATATTGCCATCGGTACTTCTCAAAGATTCGGTGTGCCTTTGGGATATGGAGGACCGCATGCAGGATTCTTTGCGTGCAATCAGAATTTAGTCAGATTGATGCCCGGTAGGATGATTGGAGTTACAAGAGATGCATCCGGGAGAGATGCTTATAGATTGGCTCTTCAAACTAGGGAACAGCACATTAGAAGAGACAAAGCAACTAGTAACATTTGTACAGCTCAAGCATTACTTGCAAATATGTCGGCTATGTTTGCCGTGTACCATGGTCCTCAGGGTCTTAAAGATATTGCCACCAAGGTGCATAACATGACTCTGGTTTTAGCTCATGGGCTAAAATTGAATGGAAACAAGTTACCAAATGAGTTGGTTTTTGATACTTTGAAAATTATTCCTAAGATTGGTCAGGAGGAAGTCAAAGCGCGAGCTGCTGAGAAGAAAATCAATCTTAGATATATAGATGATGTGCATATTGGGGTAGCTTTGGATGAAACAACAACAGCGGAAGACATAAACGATTTGTTTTATGTTTTTGGCAGCAAACAACAATTCCAAGATTTAGTGAATCAAAATGAGAATGACATCAGAGATACTTCAATTCTGAAGAGTCAATTCAAGAGAACGAGTCCATTTTTGACTCATCAGGTTTTTAATTCGCATCATTCGGAAACACGATTAGTGAGATATATGAAAGTCTTAGAGAATAAAGACGTCTCATTGGTACACAGTATGATTCCTCTGGGTTCTTGTACAATGAAATTGAACTCAACAACAGAAATGATGCCATGTTCTTTCAAAAATTTCACTGAGTTACATCCGTTTGCTCCGTTAGAACAAACCTTAGGGTACCAACAGCTATTTGAAGAATTGGAAAAGGATCTTTGCTCGATCACAGGATATGACAAAATTAGTTTTCAACCAAACAGTGGAGCCCAAGGAGAGTATGCCGGATTGCGAGCAATTCAATGCTACCACGAAGCAAGAGGAGACAAAAACAGAGATGTTTGTTTAATACCTGTTAGTGCCCATGGTACCAATCCAGCCAGTGCTCAAATGGCCGGTATGAGAGTAGAACCCGTAATGGTAAAAAAAGACGGATCAATAGATGTGGCAGATCTCAAAGCGAAAGCAGAAAAGTTCAACAACAGACTATCATGTTTGATGATTACGTATCCATCAACCAATGGAGTTTTCGAAGAAACAATTGCCGATATTTGTGACATAATCCACCAAAACGGTGGTCAAGTATATTTGGATGGAGCCAACATGAACGCCCAAGTCGGTCTTTGTAGACCTGGAGATTATGGAAGCGATGTCAGCCATTTGAATCTCCACAAAACATTTTGTATTCCGCATGGAGGAGGAGGACCTGGCATGGGTCCAATTGGTGTCAAATCTCATTTGGCACCATTTTTGCCCGGACATCCTGTGGTTAATCCCATGGCATCCGTGGAAACATCAGCGGAATTTGGATACGGAGCTGTTAGTGCAGCTCCCTTTGGTTCTTCAGCAATTCTGCCCATCTCTTGGGCTTATATTAAAATGATGGGCGGGCGGGGTTTAAGAAAAGCAACCCAAGTGGCTATCTTAAATGCAAATTACATGTCCAAAAAACTTGAACCGCATTATACGACATTGTTTAAGAGCCCTACATCTAAGCTGGTAGCACACGAATTCATAATTGACATAAGGGATTTGAAAAAGACTGCGAAGATTGAAGCTGTTGATATCGCCAAAAGGTTGATGGACTATGGCTTCCATGCCCCGACCATGTCTTGGCCAGTGGCTGGAACCTTAATGATCGAACCCACAGAATCCGAAGATAAGAAAGAATTGGATAAATTTTGCGAAGCACTGATATCGATAAGAGAGGAAATCCGTGAAATTGAAGATGGCAAAATGGACACTAGAATCAATCCGTTGAAAATGGCCCCACATACCCAACAACAAGTGATCAGTGCACAATGGGAGCGTCCATATACCAGAGAACAGGCTGCCTTCCCTGCTGATTTCGTGACTCCTGATACCAAAATCTGGCCCACTGTTTCCCGAATCGATGACATTTATGGCGATAAACATTTGGTGTGCACGTGTCCGCCCATACTGCCCGAATACGACTACTGAGTACTTCAACAATATTATTATTTCAAGTTACAAATACATTTATGACTATTTTTTTATTATAATTAACTTCCATCAATTTTTGTTTGTTTTCTATCGAAGAAGAAGAAGAAAGGGGCGCTGGACGAAGTCAAAAGTGGCACGTGTTAATTTGCATCACAATTCAAGCAGTAAATTATTATATTATTATTAGGGTCTTTTTTGGTTGTAGTAGTTTGAATCACAGCATTTCTTATTTTTTCCTTATTAGTGTAATAACAACGTAATTAACGAAACCAGTCTTAATCACTTTTTGTAGAGACCCAAACGTATGGCCACATCTTTGTTTTGTCGAGAACTTATACTCACCGGAAACGGGCCAACATTTTTGGTCATCTTCGGGCTGTCTGGCGTATCTTTCTCCATGGTTGCTTCAGCATCCTGATCTTCCTCTTTGTTCTCTTGTATCGAATAATCCGAATAACTTTTAGAGGCCCTTGCCCCGAAATTTTCTTCATTGGCGCCTGAAGAAGGCAAGTCAAAACTGTAATTCGTTTTCAACATTGATTTGCTTCCTTTGACAATTAAATTATTGAATTTCTCGTCTAAATTTCTACTGTATTCTAAAATACTGTTGTATTTGGAATTCTTATCAATTTCTATAAGGCTTTGATCCCCACACTCTTTCTTGTCATCCTCAGCTATCTTTTCCTTTTCTTTCTCTTGTCTGTTTGAAAAGCTGCGCAGCAAATCGTAATTTTCCAAAAGGATCTTCTGCGAGTCTGAGGTAATCTTGCTGTGTTCTAATTGATTTGTAGTAGGCGCATCTTCAAAATCTTTAGAATATTCCAGGTCTGATTTTGTAATTTCAATATCATCAATATCGTCAATTTCTGGCGGTGGTGGTGTAGGCGTTAAACGCGATTGACATTGCAAAATCCTATGCAAAATTAATGAATTTTCCTGAATTATTTCCAAAGCACGAACGCTGCTTCTCCTAGTCTGTGTAGTTTCCTTAAGTTCCTCCAAACTTTCTTCACTAGAAGAACATCGTTTTGTATCATTATCAATGACCTGCATGCGTTCCTGTAGAAACTTCTCAAAATCGAAACCGTCATCCGAAGGCAAACTATTGGAACGTTCAACTTTTTCTACCGGAGCCAGTTCAAACTTAAAGAAATCCAAGTCGCCATTGGTAGTGGTATCAAAAATATCCTCTTGTGGCGCGTCAAACTTCAATAAATCAGGCACCTTGTCTTCATCAGTAGCGGTAGCCCCTTCAATTACGCTCTCTGAAGAAGTATATTGCTGTTGATCAATATCAACGGGATTGTCTTGCTTATTACTATCCAACTCCAATTCCTGCAGATCTTCGTTATCATCCTCTTCAGGTTCGTCGCACAACTCGGTATCGCTTGAAGAAGATGATGAAGAAACATATTGCTTGCGAACCACCACATCTTGCTTCACATTTTTTTTGTTATGTTGCATCCTCGGTGGTATGGCTCCTTTGGGTGGACCAGCAGGTTTCTTAGCCGGCACCAGGGCACTCTTTCCCACTAGCAAATGGTTCATGGCCACCGGTTTAGATTGTCTATTTCCCGTAACGGCACTATTGAAAATAACATGCGCTTGACGTTGTCTTTGCTTCAATTTAGCGTATTGCTTTTTGAGAATTCCAATGTCCAGTAGCATTTTGTCTTTTGGTTGCACTTCCACTTTTCGTTTGCCACTTGGACGTCTATCCATCTTAGGGCCGTTATTCCAAGGCGTAATATTATATAGGTAATGTTCCCTAAGAGCGCGTAATTCGTGCAACGGACCGATTTGGACAATCTTATCGATGAGGGAGTTGGCATCTATGAGATCATCCTCCAAAACTTGGCGCATTAGTAGACCCATAACGCTATAGAACTCGTCGGCACTTCGCACGCACATTATTCGATCGGCGAAGGTTTGCCAAATTGCCAATGCCGTTCTAAGAAGGACATCATTGCCTTCCAGCATAATCAAATCCCAAACTCTTAAAACTGTCGGTTGAGGCAAACAATTACAGAACAACGTCAGGAACCTTACAAAAAGACACATTTTTTGTTTCGAAAAAAAAAAAAAATGACAACATTAAATCACTTACCACTGCATTGTAAATACATTAGTTAAAGGAGGTTCGTAGCTAGTGGAACCATCCTTGGTGGTCGACTGTAACTTATCCAAGTGTCTGGATAACTTAGGCAACTTGGTGCGTAACAATTCCCTAAAAACAACCATGTCCACCGAGAGACCGCGCAAGGAATCCGCAAAATACGAGTCGGGCAACACCCCTTCAATGAGGTAAATCATTAACTTCAACGCATCACTTTCATTCTTTTCGGTAACTTGTAGAATCAATGCGGCCAACATATTGAATCCCTGACAATAACCTAGAGCAAACATATTTAGAAATTCATAAAAGGTATTTTGACGTCAGTACCAACTGCCTTATTCCATCTGGCATAAGCCAATAACACTCTCTTGAGCAATGCTTGGTTCTGTTGACCATCTTTACCGCAGAACAAGCTGCATCCGGTTCGATGGAGATCCTTAATAATTTGGACGCCCAATTCCGAATCGGATTTCTGCGACCATTCGCTGAAACACTCACTTTGCACACGGTGCCAATCAATTTTATGGGCATCCAGATGTTTCTCAGCTAGAGACAACCACATCCTTCTGCGGAACTCGACGGGGATTCCTTCGGGCAACTGCGTTACCATCTTCATGGCAGAATGCCATTGTGAGAACCCCGAAGAAGTGCCCGGCCTCGTCGGCTCCAACGAAAAACGCATTTCCGTCATTGCAGGATTGCATTGCACTTCTATAAAAGAAAATTTATTAAGCACATTTACCGCTAAATGAAAATTCTCCGGAAAAACAGAATACTGACCTGAAGAGACATTATAAAAGCTGCCCTCTTGAAATTGTTAATCAAGTCACTCATAAATTATCACATACCAAGTGTGTGTTATCATTGCGTGTTGTGGGTGCAAGCACCTGACTATTGATCGCCACTGTACTTACTTTTTCGCAGCAGGAAACTGACTACGTCGCAGCGAGCATCCCTCTGGCGGCGCAGGGCATCGCGACGCTTCAATTTTATCGCCAGCGTTTCACCCATCCGAATCACCCGCTTCCCTAGTTTGTTTTTCCATATATTTAACTGCTCCAAATCTGCGCAACCAATCAGTTTAAACGATATTTGATTTTACAAATTTTATAAGATTACCATATTGATAAAGTTGGCCAGGAGTCTTTAAATTCGTATTATGCTTTTCAGGGATAGAACTTGCGGAGTGATCAGCGTCAGTAGTGGTTGGAAGTTGAGAATAAATATCAAGAAGTAGTTGGTTGAGTAAATCGATACACTTTTCCCGCTCGTTGAGCACTTTTGATTCGATCCACATTGCATACTTCACTTTTGGTTTGCAAATCCAATGATTGCTTTGAAGAATCACCGCGGACAGTACTTTATTCCGACCACAATCACTGTAGGTCGACGACATAAATCTTTATGACTTTGCATTTAAGGTTTAAGTACTATTTATGTTGTAATTTAGTTGATTAAAGTGCCAAATTTGATAAATAAAGTTGAATCCGGGGACAGCTATCACAACAGGAAGCGCTCTTACCAAGAGTTAAAAACCTATAAATTTACATAAAACTAAAAAGGTATTGCTACTTTTATTATAAAGGAAAAAAAATCACTATGCTATATCCTTTATAGTTAAGTTAAATATTGAAAAATATAAAATGTATTCCAATTTTTCACAATTTCTTTAATTTCTTTCAAAAGCTTTTACTTACTTTAATAGGCAATTTGTATCAATTTCATTAATAAATAACAAAAAAACTATTGAATCGATTTAAATGCGATTTTCACTAAAATATTGAAAAAAATATTCTCTTTAAAATGAGGGGTCACTCGACCCCCATGCCATTTAAGATTCTTAAGTCGGGGGCCGTGGGGGGGGGCAGGGGGTGACTGTTACACCATAACGAAATATTCCAAAAGATGTCCCCCTAACAACAAAAATTGACGTGTTTCAGGGATTTTTCGTAAAATGAGTAGTTTTCATGGTATTCCGGGTGGATACTTTTCGCTGGGACATCTTGTATGTTAATTATTTTGCGTCCAAAGAAGCTATTGTCATTGACTAATAACTTATTACTTCTCAGTCAATGCTATTGTTATAACTATTTTTTTGGAATAAGTTGCAAATTTGTTAGTCCTGTTAATAAAGTTGCCTAGTTTGCTACTTCAAATGAAAATATGAAATTTCTTATTTATTTTTGTAAAGCAATAAAACCAGATTAAAGCCATTTAAAAACTACTCCAATAAAATAAGAAACAAGATATTTTATATGTCCATTGACAACGGCACCAGTCCCTGAATGAAAAAGCAGTACAATTTGGATTATTAATTTTATTTATATATTTCCATTGAATAACGCTATACAGAATGCTTTTAACGAAACTGTTGTTCATCTAATAATATTTATATATATATTTTTTATAATATTATATGTTAATAATTAATTGCCTTAAGCGTAAACATTCAAATACACTATTAATTAAAGTTCGATGAATGATATTTAAATAATTTAAATGATTTAAAACAAAACCAAAAATGGAAAGATAAGTCGAAGAAAGAGACAGTTTAACAAATCCGCAGTTTATCTGTTAAACGTGCCTTTCTCTCTTTTGCGATAATTATTATAAGTGCATCAACAAGTGTCATCATTAATTTACAACAATTCACTACTTATAGTAATGCAATATTAATATATTATGTATATGTTGATGTATATAACACAGCTACATACTACTGATTCCGCTACGATATATTCTTAACTGGTAATTATTATCATGTAAAATCTACATCGTTTAAATATTTTATTTATATTTTTGTAAGTATTTTGTGTATATTATATATTTTTTTATATAAATTGTTAACAATTAACCATCATAAAACATATCATGAATCGAATAAGATAAAATTATTTATTTTCACTTTTTTTTTCTCAATATGCAACAAAAAGTTCGTTGTTAATGTTTGAATTATTCCAAAAGGAAAAAAAAAAATAGTTCAATTTTTGGTTTTGAGTGTGAAGTTAAGAAAAATAATGAAAGTTCGTTAAATATATTGTCGTTTGCTACATAATTGCGTGATAAATCTCACTCGCTTCTTAATTGTTTATAACCTCACACATTTAGATTACCAATACAGTTTGAAAAGTTTAATATTTAATAGACACATTTGATATAGAGTACTTTTTGAGGATACATTTTAGGATTTTGTTGGGTTTTTTTTTTGAGGATTTTCGAATATAAGCAAAGTGAATTGTAAAGTTTTTTAAGTATATTGCAGAAATGTTTCTTTAAGGAAAATATATTTGTGTAAAAATTTACCAAAAATATTTAAAAATATTTTTTTGTATGACCATAGTTTTGAATATAAACAATAACAATTAAAAGCAAAATAAATCAATTTTCTTTTTTATTAAAAAAACAAAACAATCAAACAAAATTTAGTGATTAAATGAATCACAAAAAAGAAACAATTTCTGCTTATGAAGTAGCCATAAAACGCTTGAAAAACACCGATGAAAAGGGTTGAAACCCTTACACACTATACATTTGTAAGCTACAGTTGTTAAAAACATTTTGCACTTGATAAAACATTGATACAAGACACCTTTTTTCAAACTTTGCAAAACTGTTATTATTACGCATGAAATGCACAATACCTAAATAATAAGAACATCAAATTCACTTTAAGTGTGTGTGTGTGTGTGTGTGTGTGTGTGTGTGTATGTGCAACTTTCCTCTATTGTAACATCCTACCACATCGAATTATTGTTGTTTATTGTTACTTTACTTTTAATCTATTTTTTTTATAAGATATAGGTAACACTAAAAACTGGATTCCTCAACAACTATACTTTTGTTCAATAATAATGACATTAATAATAATAATATTTATTACAATATGAATGTATTATTAATATTACTAACCGTAACAATGGTGCTCTGAGTTCGTTTATTATTATTATCACCGCGATTGAATGCGCGAAACAGATGAATATTTGTTTTTGGTTTTGTCTTAGGTAATTTTGCCGAAGTTTGCAACAGTTTGTTTTTGTTTCCAATAGTTTATATAATAATAATAATAAGGAAGAAAACTCATTGCACGCCATCAGCCGATCAGGCAGTGTTTTTTGTTTGTTTTTTTGTTTGTTTTATATTTATTTCATATAATTAATATATTTTACCTAATTAGTGCTTTTTGTTAGTACAACATATTTATTGCTAGCCACCATTATGATTTTTCAAATAATATTTTTTTTGTGAAAACTTATGGGAAAAGACTTACTTGTGGTGATTCACATTAAGCATATAAATAGATAAATACCGCACTGTCGATAAAAATGGAAATGAATGGGATATTAACGAAAAAGGTGGAATCAAATGGAATTGAAGTTGATAGGTGACAATTGTTGTGAAATAATATGGCTGATGTTTTACATGTCACCGAAGATTCCTGCAAAGGTTTTACGCAGATTTTTCATGGTGTCCTCCGAGTCTTCTGGAGGAACCGCTTGGCTTTGGCTGCCTTGGCGTTGGAAGCCCGGTCTTGGCGGAGTTTCTGGCAAACGACCGGAAGTGGGCACTCCTCCACTTACAGTACTTGTTTGAGACACTGCCAAATTACTTTCAATTAGTTCTTTTTTGTATTGTTTCTAAAATTATGACTAAAAATTAAAAAAATTAGTTTTCAATATTTCACATAAGTTCATTTTGGATTAATATTTATTTCTTAACGAATGGGAAGTCAGCGATAACTCAAATTTCGAGTATTTGAGATCATTTTTTTCCGAAAAAAAAAGCCACCTCTCTATATACCATCTGTACTTTAAAATGGCGATATCGAAAATGAGTAAAACAAAAACAAAAGTGTATAAAATTTTCCGAGCTTTAACTTAATATTTACTTTGCTTATCTATATTGCTTATTAAATATTCGTTTTCAAAAAAGTGCTACCTCTACTGGTTTCCCCGGAAAAAGAATTTCAAACCCAACATAAAGTCAAATGGCGTCGGTGCAAATGTCAAAAAAAAGCAAAAGTGTATAAAATTTTCATACAGTTGATATTCAAATATTTCATATGACATTCAGAAAGTTGCACTTGATGTTCAGAAACTAGAAACCACCTACTCTGAACTGCCTAAATTTGAAATTAAAATGGTTATAAGTTTCACTTATACTTGGCAAGCCATTGGTTCTATCAATGGTACCAATTTAACGTCTTTAAAAGCCCTTATTTTCATACTTTAAATGCATAGACAACCAAAATGGATCAGATGGAGAAAGCACCATTTATTGCACCGATAAAATATGAAATGGCGCATAAGACCCTTAATAAGATAAATTAAACTACAAATAATTACGTTCCTTTGAGTCAAAAATTTAATTTTAGTGCCCTTGACGCTGATTATTGGCTAGCAGTCTAGCACTATTTATGTCAAATGCATTTCTGAATATCATTTATAAGATTCTGAATATCAACTGTTATGTTCTGAATATATCATTTATAATTTCTGAAAATCAAGGGTAACTTTCTGAATATATTATTTGTAATATCTGAAAATCAATTGCTACTTTCTGAATAGCATGTGAAATATCTGAATATTATTTCTAATTTCTGAATATAATGAGTTAATAGGAGAAAACTTTTTTTACAAAATCGCTTTTATTTTTTTAAAGAATCAAAATATGAATTAAAAATTGGGGTGTTCCATTTAAAAATACGAAGTAAGTAGCAACTTCCGGTATAACCGGAAATAACATGAAGTCGAAAATATTTTCCGAGAATGAAGGATTTGCTTAAATTAAGTATGGAAAAGAAAAAACTAAGTTCGCTTTTACAATTCTCCATCGATGCCCTCCCGCTCTCGTGAAACACCCTGTATACGGTTTGAGAAATCCTACAGAAGTAGTTTTTCAAAATATTTTTTCCGATTTAAAAATTGTTAAAAAAAAAACAAAAAAAAAAAAACGATAATAATCTCCACAATAAACGGTATACGGTTTGAGAAATCCTGTAGAAGTAGAGTTTTTCAAAATATTTTTTCCGGTTTAAAAATCGTTAAAAAAAAAAAAAAAAACGATAATAATCTCCACAATAAAAGGAAACAAAAAACGATGATTACCTTGACTGTCACGCCTTCCAACGGACGACAAAGAAGGATGTTCGGAGGGCGGTGGCGGTGGTGGCTCACTCGGTGGTCCCGAAGAAGAGCCCGTCAAGCTGCTTAAACTGCCCAATATGCCCCGGGGACCAACCGGAGGCGGCACAGGTTCCTCACTGCCACCCGTAGGAGATCTCGGTCGGCAAATGGCTTGCATTCTTCCGACGACCAAATCGGCAATATGTCTTCGGTCTTCTTCCTGCGAGTCGCCCAAAAGTGTCAAAGCACTATCGTTGACTTCGATGATGAACTCTTGTCCATCTTTACCGACGACCACTTCTAGGGCGCAGATTTCCAAGCCGCCAAATAAATCCGACACTTCATCGATCCAAGACTTGTACCTTTCGGGCATCGTTATCTGTTCCAACATAGAGGAACCGGTGTTGGTCTTCCAACATCCGCTGATACTTTTGCGCATGAACGCCTTGTAGTTGGTGCCGATTTTCTGCACGTGGATATCGTACTTGGAGTCGACGTAGGGCTCGACGGTGCAATAGGTTTGCGCTACGGCCACCACGCTCGCCATATCTTGGAAATCATTCAAGTTGTCCACCTTTACTTTGCCCAGACCGCTGTGAGCGTGTCCAATTTTCAAGACCACTGGGAATCGTGGGCAAGTTATCTGTAAAAGGATTTGGTTTTTTAATTTCAAAATTTTAATAGGACATTATTGAAATAAAATATTTGCTTTTTATTGACAATTTTTGATTGCCAAAATGTACTAAATCATTTAAATTTAATTAATTACATTTTAGCCGAAAACTTTAGATAGCAGGGTAAAAATTATTCGCCCGAATATTCGGCCAGACTTAGCACATTTGCCCGCATTTCAACAGCTTCGAATCTGTTTCATGGAAGAGAAAACCCATGTCGGAACGAGGTTTTATTTTTTTATTTTATTGGCGTATAGCTCGCCGAAATGGCATTTTTTTAATAAAAAAATAATCTAATTGGCAATATTATAAAATATACAGGGTTACTGTTTCCAATGGTCGATTAACGATATCTAGGTAACTATAAACATCATCAATTCAGGTTTTTTGGCAATTTCAATTAATTTACAAATCATCTCAAAAGTTTCCAACATTCGGTTAATTGAAGCAATACCGGAAGTAGATATCAACTTTCATATTTTTATTAGCACTTCCAATTTTTATATCATATATTTAGATTCCGTATTAATAATAAAGAAGATTTAAAAAAAAAAAACTCTTCGTTTAAGTCAATTTTCCAGATATCACTTCCGGTTATTTTTGTCATAATTGTGGTATCTTACTCATTTTTGATTATAACTTGATAATTCATTCAGTTTTTGAAATTAAAAGTTTTTGTAACTAATATTATGCGTCTATTTTTTCATGCTCTGATATTCGGAATTTTAAAGAAAGTGGCCGAATATTCGCTGCATCTCTACCAAAAATTCTAGAGGCACCTATTTTGTTGTTTTTGAATTTTATTTTTTACCAATAAAAGCTAAAAATTTTAGGAAGATTAAATAAAGTTAAAATATGTCATGACTTTCCCCGTTTTTGTTGATTTATTTACTTGTAAAACAATTCGTTTATAATTTCTTTTGACAAATGTTTTTTAAACTTGAGCAGACTATATTTGAAAGATCTGAATTAATTCTTGATAAAAACGTTAAAAAATGTTTTCTTTAAATATTTTTGCTTTTTTTTTTTGTAAATTAATCATTTATTATTTATACAGTGCGGTCATAAAAGTCAGACCCTTAATTTAAATTGGTAACAGTTTTGAAATTTTCATTTATTTAAATTTATTTAAAATATGAAATTTTCAATTGAAAATTCTTGAAATTTTAAATCCTTTGTAGACCTAAGGCGCATTTTTGCAAATTGCCACATAAAGTTCATTTTATTTTAATTTTCAATTTGTGTTAGCAGTTGCCATAGCGACTGTTTTTAAGCCATAAAAGTCCCACCTTTAATGATAATTCGTTTAAGATAAGACGAAAAGAATAATGTTTAATTACGAAATGCAGGCAACCGGAACATGCAAAAACAGAAGGTTTTTTTAACCAAAGTAAAAAATAAAATTAAAAAATATACTAGATGACAACTTTTTTAGGCGGGCTAATAAGTTTTAATATTATATTTTTTTGATATTAGGTTTGTTTTTGCAGCAGTTTAAAATCAGTTGAAAACTGACGACGCATGCGCAGTATGATTTTGGTGTTCTGGCAGCGATTTAAAACTAATTTGACAAGAAAGTAGTTTGAAGT
>JASKGO010000612.1:0-15283 GCA_030556065.1 Holobus sp. GC000080
TCTAAACTGATCAGCCTTTATTTAATGTATCAAAAAAAAAAAAAAAAAAAGAAAGAAATCAATTTAGAAAATAGGAAAGAATGTAAATTACCTGTCCGGTGATTGTAAACAGTACGATAAGGATCAATCGCAAAGGCCATTTGGCTTTGTAGGATCGATGAGACCAGAGGCGGTGCACGCCAGCGGTAATACCGAAACCGGAAATGTAGACCGTTAAAAAAGCTGCAACAAAGTTATAACCAAATTTAAGAATTCCTTTGGAAAAATAATTCAATTAAATTAAAGATTATAAAGATAACAATTAAAGTAGCTTTGTATTTCTTAGTCTGTAGTGTTTAGCGAAATCTTCAGTTACATTTTCTTAAGAAACTTAATAGCTTTCCAAGTTTTTCATTTCATTCAGCTTAATATGATTTCGGTATCCATTACTTTGTATTGTTAAAAATACTTATTTTGTTATCTTTTTATTTTATGCAGAAAAATAAGATTTTTAATTGATTTTAATTTAAATTCCACGTTTTTATTTTGATATTTGAAATTCACATTAATATAAATTAATCAAATTGATTGAAAATTGATTTTTTTTTTAATATTTAATAATTATTTATTAATCATTATAAAAGATATCAAATCAAACCGAAAATACCTCAATAAATATAAAGTTCAAAAAAAATATTAAAAATATTTGTAAAACCATTCAAAAAAAAAATTTCCTAAATTAGCATTTCAAAATTTTTACGTAATTTTCACTGCGAGTAACGTAACTTATTCAAGATTCAAACACGCAACTCAAGCGGAAAAGAAACGAAAAAAAAAAAAACAATGATGATGACTGCCATTTAAAAAATGCATGTTATCCTTGACCTTCTTACCGGTAATTGCTAGACGTCTTTATACAGGGTATTGCTCTTTCCAGGTGTGACCACAGGGAATTCAAAATTAAATTTGCAAATTTTTTTTAAATGAATTTTGTTTATTCAATTTTTCAAATTAATGAAGAGCTTTATTTCCTAACATTTTTTTTTATTGGGTAATTGATGTGAAAAGTGTTAACTTTATCTTTTTATTTAAAAAGAATTTAAGGCTTTAGCAAGAAGATTTCTTTCTTAGACAGAAGGAATCCTATGAACTTTAAGTTTTTGCATTTTTAAAGTATGTAATTTGGGCAGTTCAAATTTTTTGATTTTATTTTACTTTCTAAAAAAAAATCAATATATTAAAGGCAAAAATAAAAATTGAACTTTTGGAATTTCATCGCACTGTATATAACTTTATATTAATTAGTAATTAATAATCAAAACACAATTAGGAACTAATTAAAGGAAGATTATTAGATCACGAAAAATCCTCTTTAAGCAATCAATATCCAACAAATACATCGAAAATGAACTTTACTATAATTACAACTAAAAATTTAATTAATTAATTAAAATTATAATAAATATTAAAGCATTAAAGCAGACTTACCAAACAAAGTAGTTAAAAATTTAGCAGAAACCAGGGTTAAGTAAAATCCGTAAACGCAACCCAAGTGAATAAATAATTGAACGATTAAATCGGGCCATCGAATCTTCGGCGCGAAATTTCTATCAGGCACATAATGATGGTTTTTCGCGTTCTCCTCTTCGGCCGCTTCCTCTGATTTGCTTTCCACTGCCGACGACTTCTTCGCAGAAGCCATTAGAAATTACAATAAGAAAAAGAAATATAGGATAGATCCTGCAAATTATCCATTATTCAAGTGATATTCTGTGATATTTTATTGTTATTTCAATTCTAATATTGCAATAATAACGGAATAAATCAGTAAATTATCTCACGTTACGGTTACAGTTATTGTAATATTTGTTCTCCATTAATATGTAACAAATATTTAAGGTACACCGGAGGTATATTATTGATGGTTGCTTTAATTTGGCACTAAAAATGTTCATTGCTGCAACAATAAACGCTTTTATTGGGTTGCGCGGTGTTGTAATTACTAATTATTTATAGACTAAACTCTGAGCAACGTCGACTTTTTCAAGTGATTAATCTATTTTTAACGGCCGATTGATTTTAATTGGGTTTTCATTTTCGGTTTTCGTGCTTTCGGTGTTTTCAACTTTCAATACTGTAGCAGTTTACAAATTTACAATGGTTGCAATTGCATGTTATTTAGGACAATTATGCTTTTTGAATTTTGATTAATTAGAAAATCAAATTATTCCATCAACTTTTTCCTTTTTTTGTTTTTTGATAATTTTTTGTTTGTTTTTTGAATTGTATACAGGATGTTTTTTTAAACATAATTAATCACTGTACATTTAATGATAAATCTGATTATTTAAAAGAAAAACAAATTATAAAAATTTTATAATATTGCAAAGTAAGTAAATTGTTGTTAATTTAGTTAAATTCTAAAAAAAAAGCTTTTGGCATAATGTTTTTCGAATTGCTAACTGTTTTTTCATCTAATAAAAAGTTTAAACTTTAAGTTGAAAATTTGAAAATACTATTTTAGTATTTATTAACTTTGATAAAACATTCTATACAATGGAAAATATTTTTTTATTTTAAAATGCTTGGTTTTTTAATATAATTTTTATCTATTTTCAAAAAGCTTAATTAAAAAGCTATAAGAAACTTAAAAAAAAAGTTGCGCCTCTTTTTTCTTTTTGTTTTTGAATTGTATTTAGGATGATTTTTTTTTAAATATAATAAATCACAGTAATACAATCAATACAGCTAATTAATTAAATGAAAAACAAATTACAAAATTTTTAAAATAATGCAAATTAAGTTAATTTACCTAAAAAATAAATTTGGTGTATTTTTTCTAATTTATTAATTATTTTTATCCTCTAAAAGTTTAAATTTTAAGTAGAAAATTTGAAAATACCATTTTTCTATTTAATAACTTTGATAAAACATTCTATACAATGGAAAGTAACTTTTTATTTTATAATGCTTGGTTTTTTTGATATAATTTTTAAATATTTTTGCAAAGCTTAATTAAAAAGTAATAGGAAACTTGAAAAAAAAGTTGCGCCTCTTTTTTCTTTTGGTTTTTCAATTGTATTAAGGATGATTTTTTTAATATAATTAATTACTAAAATAAAATTAATACCGCTAATTAATTAAATGAAAAACAAATTAAAATTTTTAAAATATTGCAAATTAAGTTAATTTACCTAAAAAATAAATTTGGTGTATTTTTTCTAATTTATTAATTATTTTTATCCTCTAAAAGTTTAAATTTTAAGTAGAAAATTTGAAAATACCATTTTACTATTTTATAACATTGATAAAACAATAAAAAATAACTTCTTATCTTATAATGTTTGTTTTTTAATATAATTTTTTAATATATTTTTTAATAGCTTAATTAAAAGCAATAATCTTTATAAAAAAAAGTTCTACCACTGGTAAATGAATAATAATTTAATAATTTCCAAGAACAAAGTGCAAAAAAAGCAATATGTTCTAATAATAACTTATAACATCAGACTGATGGTAACATAACTAACTATGTGACATAATTCTTTAGATTGCTTTCGATTGGGACAAATTGAACGCAACATCGAGAAATATTTATACTGATGCGCTTAGAAATCATTTGTAAATGATGTTAACCATTGCTAGCTAGCAATTACTTTATTACTTAACGATGCGTCCATAACTTACTGCTAAATGACTAAATGGCAAAACTTTAATTCTGTAAAAATTTTTCTTACTTATTGCTTATTATTTGTTTTATAATTTATCAGTCGCAATTTGCAAGTCAGTCAGTTACGTATTTTTATTTTAACAACATTTACAATTAAAACTAAAAATAAAATCTTTAAAAGTTATGTTGCAAAATGTAGTAACATTTTATAAAGTTTGTAAAAATTTAAAATTCAAAAGAATACTTTATGGAAATATCGACAGAATGGTGTTTTCACTTTTTGACCTCTTTCTTTTTTGTTGCTGTTGCTATAGCTGTTGTTGTTGTTGTTATTAATGGAATACAAAAAGTGCTCTACTAAAAATGTAATTAATTGCACCCGAGTAGAGTGTATAAAATACGTGGGAAGAAGAAAAAAATTAAATTAGGTTTATTGAACTGAATGATCGATAATCACGTGCTCTACCATATATTGCTGCATAAAATGTCATGTTTTTACTGTTAGATGACTAGAGTGTTACACTTTTCCACAATTGTTTATATTTGCTCTTTTTTTGTCACACTCTGCAGGCATTTTGGGTCAAAGAAAATTGTTTTAGTCCATTTTTTCCTTCCATTTCCTTCCACTTCTATTAAATGATATTATCTTATACTACTTTTTTTTACTGTTTGTTCTTTTAAGTATCCTTTGGGAATTTTCTGAATTTATTAATCAAATTTTTCAAATGAATCTATTTGTTGGTGTAAAATGAAGAAATTTTTCATTTCATTTTCATGGAATTTGATTAGGTGACTTTTATTTCTTGGGAAAACAATTAAACCAAACTGTTAAAATTATCCTTTTAAATTTTAGAAAATTGCTGATTTCATAAAATAAATCAAAATTTTTTTTGTTAATAATAAATTAAAATATAAAACTAAAAATTAATGTTATTACAAATCCTGTCGACATTTTTTTTTAATTTTGAAAATATAGTTACAATTGGCACATAGTTACAGAATAAAACAAGAGAAAACAAAAAGAAAACGATAAAAGAACACAATGACCAATCGATACTAATTGTTTGTTAAAGAAGGACACAAAAAACAAACACCTTTACTTCATTAAAGATATAAATTAAAAAAACAAATTTTCAAATGTCTCTATCTGTTGCTGTAAAATGAAGAAATTTTAAATTTAAAGAAATCCCTTAGAAAAACAATTAAATCAAATCATTTAAATAATTCTCCTTAGTATAATTGTAAAATTTACCATCAGAAAATTGCTGATTTGATAAAATAAATCAAAAATTGTTTGTTTAAATAATAAATTAAAATACAAAACTAAAAAATTAATATTATTACACATCCTTCTCGACATTTTTTTTTTTTTTTAATTTTGAAAATATAGTTACAATTAGCAAACAGTTACAGAATTAAACAAGAAAAAAGCAAAAAAGCTAGCTAAAAAAAAAAAAACGACAAAAGAACACAATGAACAATCGATACTAATTGTTTGTTAGTTTGTTAAAGAAGGACACAAAAAGCAAACACCTTTTCTTCACCACTAATGATTATTCACTTGAGAAATTTCCACCTTCCACCTTGTATTTTACTAAATTCCAAAAGCGCCGAAGCGATAAATGCAATTATGCAGTAATGCGGTAATTGTCTTTTTACTTTTCCTATTTTCTTTCATTATTTTTTCAGGAAATAAATAAAAATTAAATTTCAAATAAAAACCAATCCATCACCATAATAGCTCATTAAATCTTAAAAATTAATTAAAAAAGAAGAAGAATAAAAGAAAATTAAAAAAAAAAAATAGTTGACAAACCGGAAAAGCGGGCAGGTAAAGAGCGAAAGAGTGGAGGTGGCTGGCGTAAAAGTGGCGCCAAGTTCAAATAAGGTCTGAGCAAACAGTGTGCACAGAGCGTGACATTATCATTGCTGAACACACGAAACATAAATACGCCAATATGCAAGGTAAATAATGCCATAGCCGCACATATAATCCCAACGTTATTCGCTTTCAGATATCTGATAATAGTAAAAAAAAAAAAAGTCTGTACTGCTTGTAAGTTATCATATAACAGCGGCACTATTTAACGTAGCGCGTCCATTTAAATGAAATATAATGGCGGAAAAAAGTTCTGCAAAGTTTTCCACTGCCACTGCACTCGAGACGCACCCAAATCTTACCATTTTTGTTTCTCCATTTATTAACCGTTTAATTTGTTTAATTTTAATTATTGTAAGATCACGCTGACGCTGAGAAAATCATAAAAAAAATAATTTGAGATGCCCACCACGTAGGAAGTGAAAGTTTACGGTTAGCCTCAAAACTAATTCTTAAAAAGTCGACATTGCTTGATTTTTTTACTTTTTATTTTTCCTATTTAATTTTTATTATTTTTATTTTTTGTGGAAATAAAAGGAACATTAAAAACTTACGTGTTTGCTTTGCGATTTACATCTGATGATTTACGACACTGCAAACCACAAACTGCAAGCTGAGCTGCAACTTAGAAACTGCACAAATTGCAATTGCCACTGATAAATTAACTTCAAATTAAGCAACTCGCACACTTCAATCTTTAATTAACTTAAATTTCGAGTTTAATTACTAATTTAAATGGACGAAACAAAAGAGCGACGTGAGGCAATGGGCAACAGACAAGAAATGGATGAGCTGCTATCCGAGCGTCGTTTCCAGTTTTACTTCCCGAACTATAATGTTTGTTTTAATGGGCTTGTGTGTGTGTGTGTGTGTGTGTGTGTGTTTGGTGTGCGCACACCGAAAATTTCTATTAAAGAAAAAAAAAAGTATCTCTCTTGCTTGCACCAACTGGTAACTGGTAACTAGTAAAGTTGTTGCTCGTCGTCGTGCAACTAGTTCGGAGGTGTATACCGCGACCCGCGACCAGAATGATGTAATAACACAAATACACACTACACACACTTATAAAAGCACACAAACAGACACTCACACAATTGCGATAAAAGTATTAGTCAGTGTGACTTTACTTATTTACTTATTATACATATACAGGGTGTTTCAAAAATTTTACAAATTTCTGTAGAAAAAAATAATTTCTTTTTGTTCTGATGAATTGAATAGATTCTACTGTTGTTAATGAACTAATTAAATTCTGATTAACATCAGAAATTTTTTATTAAAATTAGTTGCAATGCAGATTTAATTAATTAAATTAATTTGATGTCAGAAACCTCTAATCTGGTTTTAATTCGCGTTTAATATGATATTAACTGAAAGCTGATTTTTAATTATTTTTTTTTATTCGGTGGGATGGGACAATTTTTAATGTTTGCTGACAATTTATGAATTGGGATTAAAAATTTAACATTACCATTAAAAAAATAAATTAAAAGAGAGACTAGAAACAATACCAATTTATCTTTATTTTTGTAAAAAATTCTGTCTTCTTTTTATTTTTTAATTGCAATACGCAATCAATAAGTATATTTTGAATTAATTTAATCCATTAAAAAGGGTTAAGCCAAAAATTAATTGCCACCTTGTATAATTTCCTAGAATTTATTATTTATTTTCAAATAGTAAATGTAGACATAAGCTTTACGAGTAGAGACAAAAAGATTAAAACTCGCTTATCTAATTTCTTTAATTTCTATAAAGTCGGCGATATTAATCTTAATTTTTTTTAATTAAATTAATTCTTTTTTTTATCCTAAAAAATGAAAACAATGAACTTTTAATTATTATATTATAATATGCAAGTGTTTGTTTCATGTTGTTCAGTTTTATTTACTCAATTTCTTAATTTAATTATAATTATTATCAGTTTGCCGAAATTCAATTAAAAATTAAATTTGTTTTTATTGTTTTTTTTTTACCTTAAGCAGTTTTTTAAATTTTCTTCTAAATATTTTAAGTTGGGTTTTATTTTCTTTAATATAATTTTTTATATTTTAATTTTTTTATATTTTAATTTTTTTAAATCATTTTATTTATTTTTTTAGTTTATTAAAATATATTATTACTTAAAAAATAAATAAATAAAAAAATAAAAAAATAAAATAAAAAATATTTTATTTTATTAATTAAAAAAAAAATTGAAATTTGATTTAGCAAGTTAAAGGGAAAAAAGGGAAAATTTCAAAATATAAATCTGCATCGCCCTGTACAATACCCGGTTCGTAAATAGTAATCATTAATTATAAACCTAAAAATATGTAAAAATAAAAAATAAAAATGAAGTAAGTCTGGCTTAAATGAATGGCTTTGTATTAACAAAAAGTGAAAACAATAAGTCATAAAAACGGTGCATTTTTTTATTATTATCACGTTACATAATGTAAATTACTTGCATTAATGTTGGTTTGTAATAAAACCATTGTATTCAAAAAATGGATCAATCTTTTTCGTATTACCATCATTACTTTATATTTGCCCGTTTATTGCAACTGGCTTTAACTTTATCAGTTAAAATAATTTCAATTTTTTGAACATTTAATTTTTATTTTACTTTTCATTGAATTTCTATGCTTTGTAAAAAGTAAATATTAAGTAATATGAAAAGCTTCAGTATAAAAAATAATTATTTAGTTTAATTTTACACTGCAAAAAAATTATTTGGTCCATGCAATGAATCAAAATGAATTGCATTTCATAAATTTGTTTGTTTTATTTTTTAATTCATTATCTAGCTCTCTTCCTGCACCTACTTAAGAAAAGGATTTTAATTTAAGGAAGTATCACTCATTGAAGAACTCATTTTTGCTACTACTTCGAAGGTAAAGGTACTTCACCGAAGTAAATTAATCGTTTGTCTTGTCAGCGACTGCAATATTATTCTAAAATCTAAAACATGCCAAGTCATTAATTTCACCTTTGCCTACTTACTTGCAGTACAGCAAAAGAGGATAATCCTCCGCAGATTGAAAATAAATATCTATGTTATTATTATTAACATCATTAACCAAAGGCATAGTTGTGGCTTTTGTTAATCCGAAAAAATAAATGCCGTCCGTTGCATTGCAAGTTGCAAGTGCACAATGCACACACGTTTAATGACCTCGATTAATCAATGCACTTCTTTGCATTGTCACTCCTCTTCCACTCTTCCATACGACATCTATAATTACAATCGCAATCTATCATACTACGGCTTAATTAGAGCACTGTTTATATAGTTGTAATTACATTTGTCAATTATTGCTCTCTACAATCTTAAATTAAAGATTATCCGCTAATGGTTTATTAAGTATTGTGCCTTTGGCACATTCAAAACAATGTTTATAAACTGCTGCCCAAAATCTGCGTTTTATAATATTATTAAACAGCTGTTTAATTAATTTATCAATAGTTTTTTCTTTTTATTATTGGATGTAAAAAAATGCGACTAAAGAAATCATCCTGTATTAAATCAGAAAATTGAGTAAATTTGAAATTTGTTTAATATATTTAAAGGCATTTTAATTAGCAATAAATTAGTATAAATACAGTTAAATTTGGTTTGTTAGTTTAGATTTTATAAGCAAATTACTTTGGAGGAATTCTTAGTTGCATAATATGCAATTTCGAGCGGTCAGAAAATAATTAATTACTCTTGAACTAATTAATCTAGGACTACAATTTTAAAGTCATTTGAAAGACAATTTATCCAACTATTTAAATAATTTATAATAATTTTACATTTTGTTTTTGCCAGAAAGTTACGGAAGTTTGTTATTCAATATGGCAAGAACGTTACGCCCTAACGTTAAACTTGCCCGAACTCGGAGTCGACTGATCTCGACGCGCTCTGCTTATAGTGCGGTCGCGCGTGTTGATAACGTTGCGCTGTCGATGTTTCCACAAGTATTTACTACCCCTTATAAAATTTTGCTATATATAATCAAAAAATTGTTTAAATATAAAATTTGTTTAGGATAGTTAAATGAAATCTAACTGGTAATAATTAATTGAAAAGAACATAATGATTTGTTAATTATTTTAGATTTTATAAAGGAATTACTAAGATGACTTTTTGTTGCAAAACATCCAATGACTAACGGTCAGAAAATAATTAATTAAAATTGAACTAATTAAGGTAGAAAAATAACTTTAGGCTCCTTAAAAAGATAGTTTAACCAGCTATTTAGTTATGTATTGAAAATTTTCTTCTTTAATTTTATTAATTAATTTTAATTACCACAAACAATAAATTTACCCTGTATATAAACAGAAAATTATTTAAATTAAAAAATATAATAAGTTTAAGAAAGTCAATCTAATTGTTAATAAATTACTGAAAAAACTATTAAGATTGGTCAATTGGTTTAGATTTTATAACCAAATTACTAAGAGGACTTTTATTGCAAATCATCCAAAGCCGAGCGCTCAGAAAATAATTAATTACTCTTGAAATAATCAAGCTAGAATAATAATTTTAGCATCATCTGAAAGATAATTTAACCAGCTATTTAAATGTTTTATAATAATTTTACATTTTGTTTTTACCAGAAAGTTACGGACGTTTCTAATTCAATATGGCAAGAACGTTACGCCCTAACGTTAAACTTGCCCGAACTCGGAGTCGACTGATTTCGACGCGCTCTGCTTATAGTCCGGTCGCGCGTCTTGCTAACGTTGCGCTGTCGATGTTTCCACAAGTATTTACTATCCCTTATAAAATTTTGCTATATATAATCAAAAAATTGTTTAAATTTAAAATTTGTTTAGGATAGTTAAAGGAAATCTAACTGGCAATAATTAAGTGAAAAAAACATAATGATTTGTTAATTATTTTAGATTTTATAAAGGAATTACTAAGATGACTTTTTGTTGCTAAACATACAATGACAAATGGTCAGAAAATAATTAATTAAAATTGAACTAATTAAGGTAGAGAAATAATTTTAGACTTACTTAAAAGATAGTTTAACCAGCTATTTAGTTATGTATTGAATTTTTTTTTAATTTTTTAAATAAAATTTAATTACTACAAACAATAATTTTACCCTGTATATAATCAGAAAATTATTTAAATTACAAATTTCTTCAAGATTAAGAAAGGCAATCTAATTATTAATAATTTACTGAAAAAACTATTAAGATTGGTCAATTGGTTTAGATTTTATAAACAAATTACTAAGAGGACTTTTTGTTGGAAATCATCCAAAGTCGAGCGGTCAGAAAATAATGAATTACTCTTGAACTACTTAAGCTAGTATAATAATTTTGGCATCATCTGAAAGACAATTTAATCAGCTATTTAAATAATTTATAATAACTTTACTTTTAATTTTTACTAGTATGTCAACCACAATCCGACAAGTACGTTACGCGCTAACGTTAGCTTTGGCATTAGTCGGTCTCTACCATACGCGACGAGCTCAGCTTATAGTCCGGTCGCGCGTCTCGCTAACGTTACGCTGTCGATGTTTGCACCACTTTGAGGACTCCAAAATACTTTGAACAGCGAGACCGGTAATGCCGATTGTTTACGTTATAAAGCAAGCGTTACGCCCACGCGGAGGGCTATTTAATTATAGCTTTACACATTTTGTTCTTTAAAATTGCCATCGATAATAATTACTATGCAATAAATTTCTAAGTATTTAATTTTTTAAGGAGAACTTAAAGTAGCAAGTAGTAATATATTTACAATACAATTATGTATATTGTAACAAGAAATTGAATTAATGAAAAAGTTTAGTACTGCAACTAAATGTTTGACTGATAAATTTATTAAATATTTGTTGTTTGTTGTTTTTTGTGTATATGAAAGGGAAAATTAAGGAAAATTCTTGGAAAACTAAGAATTATTAACTACTTCTAAGTCAAGTTATGTTTGTTTTCAATAGCAGCAGAACTATAGAACTCTTTTAGTGTGAATCACTGAATGGGGTAATATAAAAATCAATTTTCCCTATATGCTCATTAAATATTTAGACGTTCGTAACACATTCATATACAGTGACATTCAATAAATTAGTAAAGTTGAAGTTGACTGTAATAAATAACTGAATGAGAATTTAAATTGCCCCTTTGATTTTAAATTATTTTCTTGCTTAAATTATAAAATTTTAATTTCTTAAAGTATGCTAAATTAATGTGTTGTGTAGTATGTCAATTTAATGGAAATTCCAACGATTTGAAATATAGTATAAAATGAAAATATTTATTGTTTACGATTTATCTCCACTCTTAAAATATATTGAAGGTAATGACGGTGAAAAATGTGTCATCTGATTTTACCGCGACAGTGATTCAGGTGCATACTTGTAAATTTGTAATTAATGAAAGATAATAATCGCTTCTCATTATTTGAGCTTACTTTACACTATTGACTATACTGATACAGATGGAATTAATTGGTGAAAACTGCTAACTTTTGACTTTAAAAAGATGGAAATATTTTGATAATTCCAAATGAAGAAACTTTCTTTTCTTCTTGTATACAGAGCAATTGAAAATTTTAAATTAACCCTTCTTAATTTATATTTAAACTAGGAAAGGTAACTCAATAAATTCATTTTCATGTAATTTTTCCATAGTTAAATTTCCTGAAGACTTTCCGTAGACGGCTTGCAAAAAATTATGAAAATTGCATCTCTCCAGATAAAATCGTTGATTAAACTTTGTGCAAATAAAACACTTCAGGAGATTTAATCTACAAAGCGAAATCTATGTGCTGAATAACACATAATCGACTGAATTTCGATATAATAATATAATTTACTATTTAACCGGATTATTTTGGTTTGTTTTATTTAATGGATTACTTATTTTTTTAAGTTTAAAGTTTTCAAATTTATTTTTGACAATAAAGTTTAATTAATTCCAAGTGCAAATTAAATTTTGTTATTTTTTTCATAGTATTTTATTAATTATTAACTAAGAAATCTTAATATTGTGGTGAAATAAGACGATGAAGAAGCGGAAGAATTAATATACCGGGTATTTCACTTTTCAGGTGGAAAAATAAACTTTAAACATTTTATAAAAAACAATTTTTAGTTAGGTAGCAGTGCTTGGTAATTTATAAAATTCGTTGTGATTAACAAAGCAATTAAATATTTAATTAATTAATTAATATTCAATAAGAAAAACTCATTAAAATTGTTAATTACTATATTCTACTTTAATATTTTTAGGGTTTTTATTTTTTATTTTTGAATTAAATGGATTTATGAAAAGCCTAATAAATCAAAGAGAAAAGAAAAATAAAGAAAAACAATTTAATCCTAAATAGAAAAATATTATACAATGAAAAGATATCCCAAGATATTCTAAAGAAACAATAAATTCTTTAAATATTTATTAAGTGATTTATAAGAAATACAAAGCTTTACTTAGCATATTACATTTTATTTCAATTTTATTTCAAATTTATTTCTATTTTATCGAATAAAAAACTTGTGTAGAATTAATTCACTTTTAATAAGTATGCCATTGAATGAAACATCCTGTAAAAAGCGAGTCTTATCGCGGTGCAAGGAAATCAATGTGTGGCAAGAAAACAACCTTTGATAATGCGCATAATGCATATGCAAATGCAAATGCAATTATCGCCCTGCATATTATTTTAAATTTTAACAATTGCGGAATCTTCGCATAATTATTCCATATTGTTCCACCATACTTCCCATAGAACACTCTACACTAATAATTAATAATATTCATAACAAATAGGACAGGTAAATAGACACAGAATATACCTAATTTACTTTGATTTCTTTGATTTCATTGATTACATTGATTTTATAGAAGTGCAACCTATTTTAAACATAAAATTTAAATTTTTAAAATTAAATTGATATTTTCCTTTAAAATGCATTTTAAATAATCAATACTAAGTGCTTAATAAGCAATTTTTAATTGATAAGTTGCAATGAAAAAAAGCTTTATGCCTATAGAAAAAAAAAAAAAAAAAACAATGAAAGCTTTTGGAAATAACAATTAAAGTAATTTTTTTTTCTGACAACATTAATAAAAATTATTTACATTTGAAATTATAGTCAGTAACTGCATATTGGTAGAAAGTCAATAAGCATCAAAGAGCAAAGACATTGAAAACGATTTCTCTCAATTGTTTTCGATCAAACTATGCATTAAAATTTTTCATCTTGCTGTTTTAATTGACTTTTAATAAGAGTAGTAATTGCAAAATTAAAAACAAAACTTTAATTGGAGCCTGCATTGTGACAATGGATGCGTTTAGAAAGCGGATGCAACGAATTACCTCTTATTGTTTTTTATTGGAAATTTCGCACTTGCTGATAATAATATCAATTGATGCGCAAATTGAATGCAAGTAAGTAAAATTAACGGCAGCAATGAAATTATGTGGCATTAAATAATGAGGAACTATTTTCTGTGATTAACGGACACCACTTTATTGTAAAAGGCAAACCGATTTCCTCCTTTGCGAGTCTTCAAGTTTGTTTTTTTGTTTTCTTTGGGCGAAAAAAAAAAGACAAAATTAATCGACCGAGGCCTACTTATTATACCTCAATATACATTCAAGCCGCACCATAACAGGTACCATTTCTCTTTGCTGTGTGCAAGAGATGCAGAAGATGCAAAAATTGCAGCTCGACACAATATAACAACATCGGCGGCGACGGTGTGACCAAGTCAAGACGATTCGCGATGGTGGAGACTGCGGAGAGGCTGGGGGAGAAGATGAAAGTCTTTCTCGCGAAGAGATTGTCTGCGATGAAGAGCACCATTAATATATTACGAGTATATAGCACCGAGGCCTCCTTTGGCTTGCAAAAAGCGCGGAAAAGCGGGAAGCGCAGAAGAAGCGGAGAAGAAGCGGTCGGTGAAGAAGGGGAGCCCCGCGTGTAGCAAGTACCAATGCAATTGCAGTTGCTTAAAGTCAAGTTCAATGTTATCAGCTATATAAACGTGGATTGATGCGGAATCGGTTTCAGTTTTGCGGTGAAACTGTTGCTTTCTTAGCTTTTAAATTTCATTTTGAGAGATTCTTTAAGGAAGAAGTCCAGCGGATTTTTCCATGCGAATCTTCTTCCAGTGAGAAGAGATTGGAAGATTTCCAAAAGTGATTTCAAAAGTTTTGGGAATTTGATGAAAAGTTTTCCTAGAGTAATTACACAGGTGAGTTGTGCATAGTTTACGGAGGTGGTAATTACTTACAGTAACGGATTTTAATTAAAATGAGTGAAGAAGAAGAAGTAACGAAGAGCGGAGGATTTACGGGTTTTGGAAAACTAGGTCGAAAAACTGTAGCCTAATTTTGCGCAGTATAAACGAAAGCGGTCCTTTTAAATTGCATCCAATTTTAATTCTCTGCTTTTTTACAATTTATAATTTATTTTTTATTTTTTTTTTTGTATATATTTTAGTTTACAAAGTATTTATTTATTAATTCATTAATTAAAAATTAGAACTTTCTTTATATGCAATTAGCAAAATACTTTTTTCAATTAATTTAAACAATTTATTTGAAACAGTAAAGCAGTAAAAGTAGAGCAGTAAATTGACGTAAGAAGTAACTTTAGGAAAGGACATTATTTATTTTAAAAGTACTTAATTTATGGTAATTTAAAAAATGCAATCTTAATTTGGTGAAGTTGGTTTAGGGTAGGATGAATAAAATAAATAAATAAAAAATAAATAAACTAAATTAAAAGAACGAATAATTAAATGAAAGGAAAAAC